>QLOH01000887.1:0-302382 GCA_026901365.1 Sesbania bispinosa
AGGGCCCCCAAAAAATACCCTTATTTTAGGCCCCAAAAAAATATTTGTTACCAATATTTTTTAAGAAAATAATTAATAATTATTTAGTAAATAATACTAAATTATTAAGAGTAATTAAGTATTTTTTTTCTGAAAAAAGGCCCCACTTTATTGTGACTTTCTCTCTTCTCATAAATAATAATTATTAATAATTGATTCTAAACATTATTTTCAATAACAATGTCTCAAGAAAGATTAAATGAATTGACTTTATTATCGATAGAAAAATAAATGTTAAATGAAATTACTTATAATAATTGAATAAATAATTTTTCACTTTAAAAGGATCAAAAGATAAATTTTAAATAAAGTTATAATATTATAATAAATTATTTTTATTCATTTAAAAAGGCCTCATAAAAAAAATCGCTTTAGGCCTAGAGAAACATTGGGCCGGCCCTGCGAACATGGTATGGCTGAATTGGAATAATGATGGTGATGACCGCCTATGTGTCCCTTTCGATCTGGATTTGTTTCGTTTCCCCTATTCTGTGTGTTCTTCCATTTTATGGTGAGGGGGTTAGAGATTATTGAGAGATTGATCCATATTGTGCGGTTGTGCGGGGAAGCTGTTGGGCAACCGCGGCGGCGTGCACATTGGACTGGTAGTAGCTCCGGTGATGAGAAGAGGTTGATGATGGTGCTGTTTGTGAAGATGAGTGGTTTTTTTTGGGTTATGGTGTGTCTACAAGATGAATTGGGAAGAGTTTCCGAGGCAGATTGTTCCCCAATCTAACGGTGCAATTTGTTTTCCAACTTTATATAAAGAAATAAAACAAGTAAAACATAAATATCCCATATCAGATTTACACATAGGTAAATGAGAGTCCACATCATCATGCTGACCGTGTTTTTCATCTGCCACATCATCGTGTAACAGCGAAAATAATGATAGGACAAAAAATAAAACGAAAAATATTTATAAGGACCAAATAAAAAGAAAAAATTTTGCAGGGACTAAATTCAAAACTGACATATTTTAGAGGGACCAATTTCATATTTTACCTTCTTATTACAAAGTACAAACCGAAAGTTTCTGCTGCTTCTGCATGAGGCGCCAGTTCTTGCAACTGATGAATGATGAGTGATGAGTGATGACTGATCTAATCTAAGGAGTCCAACTCTAGACAGATAGCGTTGTAAAGAGAGTTTCAACTGTTCCTTCCTACTTCCCACTCCATAGTGGGGCCCAATAAAATGAAGTGAAAGACTCGTGATTGATCCACTCACTGTTCACGTGGGTCTCAATTTCCAAAAATCCCATTCATCCCAGTTGATCCAAATCATGTGAATACAGATAATTTATGCTCAGATCCACGTTATAAACTTTTAAATCCAATGTAAATCAAACACCAGACAAGATACACTTAGAATGACCATGATTAATTAGCCATTGCATCAAGCCTTGCCTTCACTAAAAACATGGCATCACCCAATAAGATAAAAACCAGTAACAAACGCTATGATGTCAACAAAAGAAAAACAGGGATGATATTGTGCTACTCCGTTTATGAAGAAATCAATTGCAATCCTAGAGTCAGACTGAACTTGCACCCTTTGGAAATTAGCTGCCAATTTGACTGCATTAAAAATACAAACTCGACTCCACCCATCAAGGGTTTGTAGGTTAAGCAGGCTGACCTACCTAACTTAAAAAATTATATAAAAATAATAAAAAAATCAAAAAAATTATAAAAATGACTTAATAAATATTAAACTAAAATAAAAATTTAAAAGTGAGCCAACTCACCTCAACCCAGCTCGAACCCACTTTGGCTCACGAGTTAAGTGGGTTGACCCACTTTTGACCCGTGAAAATGTGAGCCTATATTTTACCAACCTAACCCACCGGTGAGCCAGGTTGAGCCGAATTGGCTCACCAAGCTTAACCCATATTCACAGCTCTAATATTGAATACTAAACCTAATTCTCAATTTATTGTTAACAATTTAAAATTATAAAAAAATATTAACTTTTGTATAAAAATGTTATTAAAAGTTTATTTATACAAAAAAATAATAAATAATTTTAATTTCAAAGAAATAAAATTTATTTAATTAAACTTTAATATAGAATTATCAAACTAATAATATAAATTTATTTGCATTATCTCATTTCGTTTAATAAAAAATTTATAAATGAAAGTAACATTAAAAATTCTTATCCTAATTTTTAGATGATAAATAGTATTAAATAAAAATAAAATATAGAATTTTAGAAGCATTTGAAAATATATAATCACAAATTTTCAAATTACAGTATAGTAATTAATGACACCTTTATTTATTATTCTACAATTATTAGCTAATTTTATCAAACGCTTTCAATTCAATCAACTAATTTACTGATTTTCAATTTTTATCTTTCAACGTTATTTTTACCAAATACACCATAGGCTGTTCAATAGTTTTTTCTGCTAACTTAAATATGATTTTGATCCCTAAATTTTTGGGATTTTTTTATTTTAGTCCCCAACTTTTTTTTGTTTACATCCCTTGTTTTTTTCCAGCTACATGTTTTGTCCCCTATTACTAACAGAGATCCGTTAAGTGATGATGTGGCTAACGAAAATGTATCAAGTGGTCACCATACAATGCTACGTGTTCTAACTCCTGCCAAGTCAAATTCGATGAGTGACTAAAATAAAACCTCATAAAATTAAAAGAGGGACTAAATCGAAGCCAAAGAACGTAGAACCAAGGTAAATTAAAACCCAAGTACTCTTTTGATTATTTTCTACTCTAGTTTATGTCTCATACAGTCTACCTTATCTATTATTTAAAAACCAGCCACCTACAAAAAATAAACAACTAATCCAACTACTAGTACCAGTGAACCTGCTTTGCCTCTGCACCTGCACAAATTGGTGATCCAACTACTAGTACTGGTGGACATGTTATGCCTTCTACACATGCACAAATTGGTGATCCAACCACCCGATGGTACATCAAATGAGGATAAGCACTGAAAACCATGTGATTTGATATTAATGGTTTATATTAGAAGATACAACTACATCTGGTTAATATTTTAAGCACTCGACATTCATATCTTAGCTACTCATATAATTTTCCTTTTAATGAAATCAGTGTACTGTAATTGGTTTAAGCACTGGTACCTGTATGCACTGGTTATGGTCATATAATTTTCCTTTCTTAAATTAATATAAAACAAAACATATTCTAGCCATACATTTTCTCATTGATTCTGCAATAGAAACAAGTTGGCAATCTTATTTTCTTCATCAGTTAAAATTTATATCATTATTTTTCATATAACAATAATGTCTGACTTGTTAATTATATCCTTACCTTTAAGAGTTGTCTCAAAAGGGAGGGGAAAGTAGTCAATTTTTTTATACTAACTTTGGCATTAAGGTCAAAATGGGGTAGTGTTTATGGAATAAATTTTTGTAAATTTATATTAAAAGTTGAACCAATTTTAGATTTAGTACTTCCTTTTATGAGGTTTTATGTTTTAGTTCCATTCTGTATGAGGTTTTTTATTTTAGTTCCTCTTTTTATGAGATTTTTTATTTTAGTCCCTCGTCAAATTTGGCTTGACAGTGTAATGTCATGTAGGATAGTATGGTAGCCATATAGCACAACTTACACGACATTCTATTAGCCATGTCATCATTTAATGGATCTCTGTTAGTAACAGGGACCAAAACATGCAACTAAAAAAATAAGGGATATAAACAAAAAAAGTTGGTAGGGACTAAAATAAAAAGCGTGAAAATGTAGGGATCAAAATTTATCATCCCTCAAGTTTAACCTTTTAATATTTTCTTTATACTTTATTAACAAGTCATAAGCATATTTTTCCAATTCAGATTCATATTGGACTTAATTGCATTTTTAAGCATAATTAGAAAATTATACTATTTTGGTATTTCAAGCATAACTCGAGTTCTAAACATCTAAATAGTATGAAATTTGAATTATAGGAAAGCTAAAGAAAGTCCTACAATTTTGTTAAAGAATCCAAAAGTTGAATAAGATGTCTAGTAGGTCAAAATGGACTTGAAAGATGGAATAGTTAGCATTACATGAAAACCTGAACAACACTCAAAGAATGGGCCATGACTTGAACTAGAAAACTCCTTTTGGACTCAAACCAACGACATTTGAAATCTAACATCAAGGGCTTGATTTCATCTGAAGACAACTTCCTTGGATTCAGGATAGAGCTCGTTTGCAGAATGAGGTTTGATTACAATGGACTTTGCTTCTGGGCTTCTGGTTGATCTTTAGGGATGAGCTCGGCAGTGTGATCGCCGTCAGGGATGGTGACGTGGATGGCAATGAGGGAGGAGCTAGGAACCAAGGGGGGTGAGATCGAGCTTATTAGTAGAATGAGGTCTGATTACAGCTCATCCCTTTCCATGAGAGAACGGAGCTCGTGTGAGAATAGAGAAGGAGAACAACCACAAAACACATTGTTTCATCCCTTATCTTCTCAATGTCATAGCAATGAGATGAAGCCTAGCCTCCGGCAACATGTCGGCAGCAAAATCACTGACGATGAAGCGGTGCATCATCTTTGTTGGGAAATTTCTTTGACGGCCCGCGAGGAATGGTCGATGAGGTCATTTTATTAGGTGAGGAGAATGGGAGAAGGATAGGGGAATTGGAGAGGAAGACAAGAGGCATATCAGGGAATAAATAAGAAAAGAAAAAAGGGAAGTGTGGGGGTAATTTTGCAATTTGAAAAAAATTAATGATAATTGGAACGATAGTGGAATTCATGTGGCACAATATATATTATTGGTACACATCATAATTGGACCGTACCCATAAATTTAAAACAAGATCGGAGCAATCACCTTAATTAATACGAAACTAATGGTCTCGAGTTTAGGTATGGGTATACAACTACGTTAAATATTCAGAAGGAGAACTTTGTTGCTTATGGAGGTCATACCCGACTCCAGCATGTTACACAAAAAAATAATAAAACTAGGATAAACAAAGAGTTGTGGATCAACTAACAAGACAAAAAAATATAAAACTAGAATAAATAATGCAACCAGATCACCCTCAAGTTCAAAATAATAGTCCATTAATGTTTTGACACAAAAATTAAGGAATGTAATTAATATCCTTAATTTTATAACAAAATATTATTTAATTTCCTATTATACCCTTTGTGTCTTGCTACTCCGATCTTGAATATAAGCAAAAGTTAACTTCAGATCAATGTCTTGGTATTAGTTAGATGAATGTGTTTAATGTGTTAACATCACATTCACTATGCCAAAAAAGGCCTTCGAGGGCGCTCCTGTGCAGCATTAAAGGGCGCTTCCGTGCGCACTAATAGAATCTGCTCTTGTTTGGTCATTAAAAGGAGGACGTGCAGAGAAATGCCCTGACAGAAGCAAAAAGAGGGCGCTCCTGTAAAACACGGAAGCGCCCTTGTTTTAAACAACAAGGGCGCACACTGGAGCGCCCTCCATAAGCACAAGACATACTTATGGAGGGCGCTACAAGAGAGCGCCCTGGTTGTTTAAAACAAGGGCGCTCCAAGGAGCGCCCTCCTTTTATTGATTTATTTTTCATTTTTTGTTTTATTTTTTTAACAACAAGGGCGCTCCAAGGAGCGCCCTCCTTTTATTTTATTTTATTTTCATTTTTTTGTTTTTTAATCCACTTTAACCTGCATATTTATTTCAGTCTGATCCCAATGGCTTAATCCAAAATCATGCATATTAATTCCTTAACATTCAAACACTTAGTCATTCTATGAACAACACTTAGTAAACAACACACATATCTACTTCAAATAAGAATTCAAACTTATCATAATATGAATAATTTCCTATGCAAGCTATAAAGTGTGGTGAAAGTATGAAGTACCTATACAACTATATAGAAATAACCAAAACACATGACATCTCACAATACTCAACTCAATTGGTAAATATACATGCATCTCATATATATGCTTAACAACTCTAGTCTTCTAAACTAAAAAATTTTTGGCATAGTGTACTCTGTTTATTCAACATTTCCCAATTTATCAAACAACTGTACAAATCCATACCAGCAGCCAGAATTCATAAGTCAAATAGTGATAACCAGTCAGGAATATAATATGAAAAGGTGCACAAATTACAAACATGCCTCTTCTTCAAGTTGCAAAAAGAAAAGTGATCATATCTACTCTGCTGAACCCGTCAGTTAAGTCATTAATATACAACTTTGTTCAACATTTTCACATTATGTACACGTTTACTTACCCTCATAATGTACAAATCAATTACAAATAACCGGTAACTACATGGTTTGCCCATTCTTCCCGAACCTCATCAAGCTGCTCCGTTGTGTAGGTTGAGCTTCGGAATTGAGCAAAGTACTGTAAAAGGCAAAAATTGATTTCAGTATATAAACTAGTGAATGAGGGTTCAAAAAAGTAAATTGCTATCACAAGTCATAATTACCTCTTTAGGTATTGTGAGTGTGTTTTGAGCAATGATCTCCTTGATATAACGCATTACGAAGAGCCCACAATCGTCATTGTTTGTTTGGGTAGGACACTACAAGTATAATTAATTTAAAAATAAGTGATGCTTACGCGCTTAGTAATGAAGAAACAAAATGTCCAGATCTGATTTATATTACCTTAATGCGGTACCATATGGGATCAGGTATAATCCTACTCCGTGCTTGCGGGAATCCACTCAACTTTCTATATTCTTTAAAAGATCTAAAGCAATATAACAAGTAAATTGTATAAGAGCTCTTAACTATGTAAGTGTGATAGTAAACCAAGGAATACTTACTTAATAATCATATTCTTCATGGGATCATAATGTTCTGGGGGATTATGCAAAGAGTCCAAAAAGTAAACCTTGCCAAAATCAGTAAGACTCAATGCAAGAAGAACCCAATGTCGCCTACAACCACAATGTAAGTTATGTCAAATAAATGGTTTTTAAAAAACAAGAATATTGAGACATAAACATATACTGCACATACCCGTCATGATTGTATGGGACCAGGAACAATTTGTCTTGCCCGCGTCTATTGTACAACACCTCTCCCACCAACTTATGTTGCTTGGTTCTCACATTGAATGTTGTGATGTGTTGTGGAGATATGAAAACATATCGATCCGTGCGGGAAGATGGAGCTAAGACTGAATGATATAGATGACTATACAAAAAAATGCACATAATGTCAAAGTAAGCAAAAAAAATGAGATAAACAAACTATGAGATGCTTTGAACTGAAATTACCTGCAATAGATATCAATCACAGTGGCATCCAACCACTCACGGTACAAAACCGAATGAAGACAATTGGGATCGATCATGCAATCATTTCATCAGGAGTAACAATGCCTACACCTATCGTGCAACTAATCATAGCACCACTTACTTGCATCTTTTCAGAGTAGTACATATCCAATGTTTGCAACGATGTTCTGCTAGATGCAGCAGGATTTGAAGTCACCACCTCTAGAGGGCATTCACGAACGGGAGACTTCCGCATAGTTGAGTGTGGTGAATAACGAGTCTCCACATGCGGTCCCGCTGTGGAAGATTGTGGAGTCTACAAATTCCACAATTTGAATAATTAATATTTGTAGCTGAAATAATAAAAATGCACTTTTGGCATAAATAAAATACAGACATACCAATGCATCCAATCCAACATGTGAAGATGGCCATGCGATGAAACATCCTAATGCATCAGCAACAGTGCTCAGTTCGCCGTAAGCGTCAGGGCATGGAAGCGCCGCATGGGGTTCAATAGCAAGTTGAACCATCACCTTAATTGAGTTGGGTGGAAGTGGGGAATTGTGTAAATCCTGCCCTGGGAGATTCCATGCTTGTCCCTTACCCACTACTCGTAACACCGAGTCTCCCAAGTACAGTATACATTGAAATAGACTCTATACAATTAACACAAGTAAAGATGTTTATGGATAATTAGTGCCAAAAAAACATAACTGTTAAGAAGTAAAAAATACCTCAGGCAAGCCAGGTCTAGTAAAAGAGGTAGAATCTCTGAAGCTTCGTTCTCTCCTCATATGTTCTGTTAGGTAGCACATTGTCCTCCGGTAACATCTCCTTCAACAAGGTGAGTAACTCTGTGAAACTCTTGTCAGACCAACCATTTGTTGCTTTCAAATTATACAACTTCAACACGACTGACAACCTTGTGTACTTGGTGCACCCATTGTACAATGGCTTTTCAGCATCACTGGCTAGGGTATCAAACATTTGGGGACAATCTCCGAGGTCCTCTTCAACCACCTTTCGAATCTCATCAATTCTGTCACAATCCTCCCACCCGGTCCCAAAGTCATCATCACTAGGTTCAACATTGACATTATTCTCTCCCATACCACTTTGTTCACTCCTAATCTCACCATGAAATGTCCAGCATGTGTAACTCTGATCAATTCCAAAACAGAAGAGATGGTCCCTCAACTCTGCTTCACTAACTTGCTTAGAACAAAAACACTTCGTACAAGGGCAGACAATTCTACTAGGGTTTGTTGCATGGTCAATGGAAAATTTTATAAAGATTTCCACTCCTTCCTCATACTCATTTGTCAGACGGTTTGCAAACATCCAAGAACGATCCATATTCTATCAACATAACATGAAATCATTTATAATTAACTCGAAAAGTATATATGACATTCTTTAGATATAATGACTAACTACATGCTTAATTAACACCTAACATACTAACTAGCAAAGGTTGAGAGTTCATATCCTATCTAGATTTGTCAAATTCGTATCATATTATTTTATGACTATTGTTCCTAGTCTATGAAAATTTCAGCAGCATTTCCCCTTGGTTCTCCAAGCACACACAACATAACCTATGAGTTGTATTTCACATAGATTATATATGCATGAACTCGGAGAACAAGGGGAAAAACGTACTGAAATGAATCTTAGACCAAAAACATACAATTCATAAAGTAATATATTTAATACGAATTTACAAATCCAAACTGTCCAACCATGGACAATTTAAGAATAAATTGTATATTATGCCAGTCATAATATACAATTTCTTCTTAAACAGGAAACTAAGGTTAATGCATGTACATACAAATAACCTAAAAATCATAGTTGACAGAAAAAGGATAACATGATAAAGGATATACCTGTTTAAAGTCAATCACCAATAAGCAGTGTTGAATTATAACCAGCTAGGAAACAATACCTTTAAGAAAAAAAACAAGTCGTAATAAAAATTAGTAGTCCTAAAAATTTGAGCAGCATTTCATCTATTTCTTTAACATTCCCAAATTAAGGAAAAACAACTTTAACTCTAAACCACCAGCTACCAGTCCAAAAGAGATCAATATGAGTAATATATATTTATATAACATTACTAAATGCATGGGTAGTATATACAAATTTTCACATAATTAATTTTCATATACAAATTTCAATGTCATTTAAACTTACTAGCATAATCACAGTGGAGATAGCAAAACAGAGGGTGCAAATAGAAAAACAGTGGGTGCAGATAGAAAAACAGAACATGTTTAGAAAAAAAAGGGTGCACAAGCAACAAAAAAAGGTGCAGAAAGCAAAAAAAAATGTGTAGGGTAGGGTTTCCCTTACCCTTAGTGGCCGCGAAATGGAGAGTGTGGGGAAGGGAAGCCGTCGCGCCGGAATGGTGGGTTGAGGACGGTGAGGGAAACTTGCTCACTTCTACGCACTTGCTCACGGTGAGGGAAGGAGGACTTGCGGCGGAGGAGGAGAGGTACGGCGGACCGAGCTTGAGGAAGACGGAGGGAGACGAACGAGCTTGAGGAAGATGGAGGAAGACGAACGACGGAGGGAACAGAGGAGGAGGAGGAGGACGGGCGTGGAGCTCGACGGAGGGAACATAGAAGCTTGAAGATGAAGGAGAACGGGAGGGTTTAGAGAGACAGAGACACGGTGTAAAAAAGCGGGAGAGAATGGAGCAAAGGGTTTATTAATTTCTGCTGCAAAAAAACACTTTTGGAAAATTTAATCAGAAAAGAGGGCGCTCCAATGGAGCGTCCTGGAAAAATAAACAGAAAACTAAATGAGGGCGCTCCCTCCATTTCATCAGAATTAAACCAAAAAAAAAGTTGGGAACAAGGGCGCTCCCTGGGAGCGCCATGGAAAAATAAACAGAAAACAAAAGAGGGCGCTCCATGAGCGCCCTCCTTTCATCAGAATTAAACCAAAAAAAAATGTTGGGAACAAGGGCGCTCCCGGAGCGCCCTGTTAAAACGAAAAAAAAATATATTGGAGGGCGCTCCTGGGAGCGCCCTCAACAGAAGTGTATGTAAAAAAAACATTGATAACAAGGGCGCGCAGATGGAGCACCCTCTATTTTACCTATAAGGGCTCTCCCGCCCAAATTATAAGCGCCCTGGTTTTTAAACGATTGTTTTAGACGCTAACTAACACGGGAGTGCGCTAAAGACAGTGCTCTAATATCCTAAAATTGGCGTAGTGATTTAGATACGTTACATAAGTATATCTCAGTTTTTGGTATCTCAATACCACAAGAATAAAATATGGTAGAAATATTAAATATACTAAATGTATGCTAAAAAAGAGGTTTATATATATATATCGTTAATAATTTAGGCAGTAGCATCTAAAAGAAACATTAGAATAAGATAAAATAAAACACATGGGATTTATTCTATAATTAGTGTGTATTAAAAACATGATAGAACACGACATTAGATTAAATATATATATATATATATTTTGATTTCACCTTAAGGGTAGAATCAGAAAAATTATAACTATCTTGAATATCTCATAATTAACTCTACGTTAGATCATTCATATATACATCTGGGCAGGGCGTATAAAAAATTCAGGTGGGTTTAGGAATCGGGTATACCGAAATGCCATGAGAAATTGAGAATTAATGTCTCAATTTCAAACAATGGTTGGTCTTTGTCCCCCTTCCATATTGTAGCTTTGTGTAAGGTAGACAGACACGTAAAAACCAAAGCCCAAAAAGGCCAAATTAGAGGGGATTAATTTATTATTTTCTCATCCAGGGGTTGCATTGCACGTTTACACAAAGGCACATGTATAGTAATGTATCAAAGCTATGCTGACCATAGAAAGAGGAAATAGTGTAGAGTAGAGGGGTTGGGTAGGGTACAGGAGGCAGGAGCATATGTTAATGCACGCAGCAGCTCCTATATAGTCCGTTCCTAACTAGTTTGGCTTTGGCGCAAAGGTGGTTGTGATAGCGAAATGGGAACGGTTGCATAATGATCGAAGAAAGATAAGGCCATGAGGATAAAGGAAAGTGCTTCACGTGGCTCTGATGCCATCCTTGCCGTTCGATTCACAACTGTAGATCGCGACACCCGCATGGGCCAATATTAATGAATTGAAGATGCCAATATTGCTTTGATATGATTGTGATTTATCTATATTGCATGAATGGAGAAGACAATTAAATTTTGATATATGCATTCATTGTAGTAAATATATGTAGTTGTTAATATATATACTTTAATTTTTTATATAAAATATTCTGGAAGGTCCTAACATTGAATACTAATATCTAACATAGACTTATTGGTCATTTATTCAATTAATTTATTCAATTAAGTTTGAATTGAAACCAAACAATTTCTAGATTGGATTTTTTTGAATTGGAGATGGAGATTTAATTTAGAAAGAAAAAAATTGACGATCATGAATTTGAGGTTGAAATTCCTAATGATTCAGTAATTCTTCAATTTAATAATTCTTTATATCACTCGGTGAATTTTGCTTATCATTTGGTGTTGGAAAACATGACCAATTTCAATTTTTTTTTAAGCAGAGAACTATTTAGACTCCAAGCTTAATTTGTATATGACAAATGTTTGAGTATGGAACTCGGCTCAGATGCTCTAAGTTTCTTCGACTTGGTTTCCGGATTCTCGAACCCGATTCTGATCTATGATGAGTCTCTAACATTCGAGTATTGATCGAAACTCGGACTCGGATGCTCCAAGTATCTCGGACTCGGCCTCCAGGATTCTCGAACTCGATTCTGATCTCTGATGAGTCTCTGCCTTAATTTCGAGTATGGAACTCGGACTTGGATGCTCTAAGTATCTTGGACTCGGTCTCCGGTGGGGGAGTACCTACAAAGACACTCCAACGCCCAAGTCAAGCTGAACCCCTAGCAGAGTAATAGTAAATGAGGTAATATATGTGTATCTGACCTCTAGCTTTACCAGTATTTATAGGGGAATATTTAGGGATTTGGGTCATGGACCTACCCTTGGGACAAGATTCGATACGGGATTGTACAGGTGCGCCTGTTGTGCTCCCATTAGGGTTTCATCCTGGTTTCTGGGTTGGGCCGACTCATGTACTTGGGTTGGCTTTATGTAGTTAATGATTCTTGTACCTTATAAGGCTAACTTGAGTAGGCCCAAATAGTATTGGTTCGTAACACTATGGAAGTCGGTTCGATTTTCACAATATCTGACCAGGACGAGGTTCCTGAGTTTTTTCTGAGATGCTAAAGCGTCATTATCTGGATTTTCTGACGTTCTTCTTATCTTTTTTCTAGTTTCAAGCATTTTTCGTCTTTTTTATCAACTCGAAGTTGGAAACCACCTTACTCTTCCTTTATCGTGTCAGAAACCATCTTTAAGGTATTTTATGGTTTATTTTCCTTTTTTATCTATGGCTATAATCAAAGAGATGAGTGATAGTGATGAATCTTTAGAAGTGTTATTCGGTCCTCCTTATATGTGGCCTTCCCATAGTTGTTTCGTCCGCCCGACCAAGATCTAGGACGTTAACGATCAGGCCAAGTATATCTTGTTTTAAAGATCCAATATGCTCTTCACATCCGGTCTCGATTTGAGCCGAGATGTTCTTCACATTCGGTTTAGTTGAGTCGAGATGTTCTTCACATCCGGTTTTCATTGAGTAGAGATGCTCTTCACATCCACTTTTCATTGAGCTGAGATGTTCTTCACATCCGATTTTGACTGAGCCAAGATATTCTTCACATCCAATTTCGATCTAAGCGGAGATTCTCTTCACATCCGATTTTGATCGAGTCGAGATGCTTTTCACACCCAATTTAGTTGAGCCGAGATGCTCTTCACATCTGATTTCGATTGATTCGAGATTCTATTCATATCCGATTTTTCGTTGAGCCGATATGATCTTCACATCCGGTTTCGATTTGACTCGAGATGTCCTTCATATTCGGTTTCAAAAAAAGTAAAATAAGAATGAGGGTTTGAAGGGAAAAACTGGACTTTTATTAAATTAAGAATAATGCAACGTTATTGGGTGATGTCAGTCCCGTTGATGATGGCGGTCATGAGGGTTATGATCTCGATGCTAAAATGGATCTCCCATCCTACAAGCTTGGCTGACCTCGTCCGGAATTGTTCCATATAGAAGACAGGTTCTTAGATAGAGAAATGGCGAGGGGAGTGGGGGGACATACGGGAAAACACTAGAAGAGGAGTTGAATAGTGTTTTTTAAAAAACTAATTGTTTTCATGGAAACCTTTTCAAAAACTAAGTTCAGAAGGATTTCAGACAGTGATTCAGATATTGTCTAAAGCTTAAGTCTTTGTCTGAAGATTTCAGACAAATGTTTTTCAAAAAGCTTTTCATTAGTAGTTTTTCACAATATTGGTTATAAAAACTTAGTTCAAATTTCCTCTTCTTGTTAGAATAAACAGAAAATAAGGAGTTAAGGGTAATAAAATATACTCGGCCAATTTTTTCTGGTTCACCCACAACCTTGGGCTACATCCAGTCCTCACACACCTTGGGATTTTTCCACTAACTTATCAAAATTATAAGTATTCTTTGTTATCAATTGTCTCTTCAGGCAACACACCAAGTGGAAAAATACTTGGTGTGTTGCCTGAAGAGGCAGTTGAAGAAGAATACTTGGTGTAAGAAGGCTTTGTAAGAAGAATACTTGGTGTGTTGCCTAAAGAGGCAGTTGATAACAAAGAATACTTGTAACTTTGATAAGTTAGTGGAAAAATCTCACGGTGTGTGAGGACATGTAGCCCAAGATTGTGGGTGAACCAAGATAAATTGGCTGAAGTTAGTGGAAAAATCTCACGATTGTGTGAGGACGGAATGTAGCCCAAGGTTGTGGGTGAACCAAGATAAATTGGCTGAGTATATTCTCTTACCCTTAACTCCTTATTTTCTGTTTATTCTAACAAGAAGAGGGAATTTGAACTAAGTTTTATAACAAATATTGTGAAAAAATACTTACGAAAAGCTTTCTGAAAAACCTTTGTATGAAATCTTCAGACATCATCTGAATCACTGTCTGAAAGCTTTCTGAACTTAGTTTTTGAAAAGGTTTTCATAAAAATGATTAGTTTTTAAAAACACTATTCAACTCCCTTCTAGTGTTTTCCTATGTGTCCCTACAGGAAGAACTGGGAGTCAGAGCCGAGACGATGCGCACCAATTGCATATTCTCCGCAAGGTCTGGGATGAGCGCACATTCCTTATATAATCGTGCCAGGAAAACTTTAAGAGATTATTCCTTATGCTGCTTGACTTTGGCTGGGGTGAATTGGTCTTTGGGGAGTTCGGTGGAGATGGTAAACCGGCCCATGAAGGTATATTGTAAGTATTCCCATCGGTCGACCGACTTTGGGGGGTTGAACCGGTGTTAGAAAACCTGACTCAGCCCGGCCGGTCATACCGGTTGAGCCGGGAACCGGTTACATCACCAGTTTGAGCCAGTTAACAGATTGGAAATGTAGTTAATTTGGTGAAAATCGATTTGACTAGACCATATTATACAAAAACCAGTGACTCGTTGAACCGATGAGATGTCTCGCTAGCTTCTTTGTAGCCACTTTGCCAGTAGCCACTCCATGAGTAGTCGTCGCCAACAACCCCTTTCATTGTACAATCTATTCAGCACAAGCCACATTCCAAGTTGCAGCAAGCTTTGTGGTAGCCATCGTCCTTGTAGCAACCCCTCCAAAACATGGTTCCGTCACAAACATTTCCCTTTCCAACTTAAAGGCTTCTCTGTGTGAAAAATTTCCAAGAAGAAGAATGAAAGTTGAGAGAGAAACTTGAAAAAAAAAGAAAGAAAGAAAGATGGGAAGTGTTTTGGAGAGAAGGAATGAAAGAGTGTGTATTGTGTAGAGATAGGACTAGATGTTAGCTTGTTTCCTACGGAGAGAGAAAGAGCACTCATGTCATTTCCTATGCAATGTGACTTACTGACTCCTCTATCAATTCAATTGGAATGCTCTGACTCTGCATGATGATGTGGGTGGGAATTGCATTTACAATGCAATGTAATTTGTTACTTTGGAAATTGGAAACTTTGTTATGGATATTTTTTAAACTTCATTTAATCCTTAATAATATAATATAAATATAGTAAATAATATGTAATAATCTTTTCATTATTTTTTCAACTTAATTACTTTATGGAGATTATATATTGATTCTCTTCCTTACTAGATAATTAATTAATTTTTCCTTAATTTTTTAGTATAAAAATTATAATTTTAAATATATACCGGTTTAACCGGTTCAATTAGTAACTCACTGGTTCAACCAGTAACCCAGTACCTCGGCCGAGTCAATGGTTTGAACGATGCTAGAGCTTCTCCCTTTAGAGTGTGTGGGAAAGAGCGCCAGATTACAACTTCCGAGGCTCCCACGAAAGCATCTCATTACAAAATGCATTGATGTGTTTGCTAGGACATGTTGTTTCATTAAAGGATTCTATGGGCAAGGCATTTCTGAATGGTTTAGGGATCTCAGCCTTGGCAAGTCGGTTAGAAAAAGGTGCCTAAGCGGGATGTGAGAGATAAGTGATAGTGGGTTGGTAATTCTCTTTGGTTGGGTGACTTCTTGATGAATAGGAGTATAGTGATTAATATTCAGATGAGAGTAGGTAGTAGGTCGAGGATGGGTCAAGCTGCATGTGTTCCAGCTGTCGGATGCTTTCCTCGAGCTGGTGTATAGTTGGGTCAGGTTGTGGAGTTGGTTGTTGAACAAGGGGGTTTTGGGAACTTGGTTCTCGAGTTCTTTGACACGAGCCTCGAGCTGGAAAATGATTTCATCACATGGATCTGGATTGAGGGGTACTCCAAAAACTTGGTAGGTTTGGTCAACCCATAGAGCCAACAGTGATGTGCCGAGATCACCAAATCCCTCATCATTGTAAGAGGCATCCTCGACCCATCCTTCTGGCGTTGGTTGGGGTCGAGCTTGCCTAGTTTGAAGTCTAGTACTGACTGTAATGCTGGTTAGGGGGAGGGCCCTCCATATAGTGTCAAATGTTTGAGTTTCAAACTCGGACTCAAATGCTCTAAGTATCTCAGACTCGGTTTTGATCTCTGATGAGTCTCTAACGTTCGAGTTTAGAATTCGGACTCGGATGCTCCAAGTATTTTGGACTCGGTCTCCGGGATTCTCAGACTCAGTTATGATCTCCTATGAGTCTCTAACATTCGAGTATGGAATTCAGACTTGCAAAGACACTCTGACGCCCAAGTCAGCCTGAACCCTAGCAAAGTAACAATAAATGAAGTAATTTATGTGTACTTGACCTCTGACATTACCATTATTTATAGGGGAATATTTAGGGATTTGGGTCTTGGACGTACCCTTGGCACGAGATACTATACGGGATTGGGAATTGGCTCCATGTAATTAATGATTCCTGGATTTTATTGGACTAATTTGAGTATGCCCAAATAGTATTGATCTGTAACAGATATAAAGAGGAAAAGAGAAATACTTTATTTTTAATTCAACTTGTCAATCTCATTAAAGTAGTGAAGAATGGTTTCATAGAATCAAATGTTCTGGATTCATTTCAAAAGTTGGAGTTATACCTATTATGCTATTAAAAGATATTCATCAAGCTGGTGGGTTATGCGATGGAACTCGATTTATAGTAATTAGGCAAAAATATTATTGGAGTATATACATATAGAACGGTTGGAGAAAAAAATTATATTAGTTCCTAGGGCATTTCAATTTCGATGAGAGGAGGCAATTTCTATTGGTCCTATGCTTTACAATGAAGAAAATTAAGACAATTTTTATTAATGGATTATTTCTTTCTAGATCAGTTTTCACACATGGTGATTGTATATTGCCCTTTCCTGACTGAAAAATACAAAGGATTAAAAATCCTTATATTAGATGAATAACAAGTCATTTGACAAAACAATGTATATATGAATAAGTTGTTTTTGGTCCAAATGAAGAAGTTTTTATAAGGTCAACCATACCTTAAGGTGGGTGAGGTCATTACTTTAAACTCTTAAAATAATTCTATTTATTAATAAGGGTAAAATAACTTTTTAGTCCCTATAAAATATCCGAGTTTTGATTTTTGTCCTGGAAATTTTTTCTTTTTATTTCATCCTTATAAAATATTTAAGCTATTTTTTAGTCCCTAATTAATATTGAATCTAATGTTAATTGTGAATGTGTTGAACATCTATAATAGTAACCAATACTTGAGAAGTACCCTGACACATTATATAGGAGTATTACACTCCTTAAACTCATTCAGAGAGTCATGCCCAACTTGAACTGAAATTTTTTGTACATTTCTTCCTTCCTATATATCATAAAGAATCTCTGAATGAGTTTACAGATGCTAGCAATGTTGTATAATAATGTGTCAAGGTGTCGCACATATGATTATTGACTGTGATGGGCATTAGACATATTCGCATTTAAAAGTAAAATCAATAACAAAGACTAAAAAAATAAGTTAAATATTTCATAAGGATGAAATAAAAAAAATTCCAGGGACAAAAATCAAAACTTGAATGTTTATAGGGATTAAAAAGTTATTTTACCCTAATAATAATATTATTTTAAAAATAAAAAAAAATCAGTAACTAGAAGTCTATAATATTTTAACCTATTGTCAATAATAATTTAATATTTTTCTTCTGAAAAAGTCTCCTAATCCTATTGTCAATAATAATTTAATATTTTTCTTCTGAAAAAGTCTCCTAATCCTATTATGATGTTTTGCTCATAAATATTAATTATAAGTAATTTAAAAATATCTTTTAATAAAATTATAATCATTTTATTAACACATATAATTTTTTTTTTCTAAAATTAGGTCTCTCATTCAAATTAATAATTCTGTCTCTAAAATATTAGGCTATAAATTAATAAGTAATTTTATATCTCAACTAAGCTAAAAGAAATTAAATAAAATTATAATAGTATTAATAAATTTTTCAAAAATCTTCTTTTACAATTTACTTTAGACTTAAATATATAATTGACTATGGTCTGAGTCTTTAATAATATTTGATTGCTTATTTTCTGACTATATATAGACATATGTACTAAAAATGCATTTGTATCTTCCTTGAAATTTTGGTGCAACACTATATATATCTTCCACGAGAGATAATCATGCTTGAGTCGGGTATGACCTCTATGGGGCGGTAAAACATTGTCTTGAGTATTTAATACATCTAATATTCGGGGCTTGAACTCGAGACTGCTGATTAATTGAAACAACTTCTCATCCGCTGATTCACGTGATTGGTGCAGTTATACGTGTTAGTTTGTTGATGTACATCTAATATGTTATTTTATATTAGTCTTTCATTCATTTTCAGAAAAAAAATGATGCAACATACTAGTTATAAATTCTGAGTATACATTCAAGTACAGCTTACTTTCAAAAATAGACTACCCTTAAATACATTAAGTTCTACATAACAAGCAACTTAATTAAATTGTGGCTACCTACACTGGACAGAGATTCTCTTCCTCTGTTTGTACCTATAACAATAATACATATCCTTACAAAAAAAAAAATACATAATTACATATAGTGCTATAACAACGGAAAATATAATTGACTTCTATATAACTCATTGCAAATACAATTTTGATTGCACGAATATATACTGAGAGTTTATCTTCCCTTGTTTGTATACCAAAAATTTACAGTGCTATAAAAGTAAAATTATATATTTACTAATATAACTCGTATATCTGATAAAATTTTATCTACATAAATTTACTTATTTAATGATGTTGTATACTAGCTTCAAAACTATTTAACCAATAAATTAAGTTAATGGCAATCTAACTCAATTACCCAACTACAATGGATTCTAAAATTAATATACATATTCAAAACTACTTCTTCGATCATATTTATAAGATAATGTTTGAAGTTTTTCTATGATCCATTTATAAGACAGAATAAACAAATGACAAATTTAGAAGCATTTATTATTTTTTTCTTATATTTGCCCTTGTTGACTATTAAAGGTTTTAAGGTGACACAATTAACATGATAGTGGAGTTTAATTTTAAATAGGGATAAGCTTGTAATCTCGTAGAATAATTTTTTAAAAATCAATGCATTAATTATTTTTCTTAATATGTGCGTTTTTGTCTGAATTATTTTATAAATAAGACCGGGGAGATTACCTAATAAAGTTTGTAAAGTAATGATTTCTCTAAGCAAATATAAATATTCTATATTATATCATACACAATTTATTTACAACAGATGAACAGACTATTCTATCAGTAAATAACTTAATTTATAAGAATTATAATAAATCTTATATTCTAAAGTCTAAACCTTTTGACTTAAATGCTTAACAAATATAGCAATGTATATTTATTTTAGTACTTTAAGTAAGAATGGAAAAAAAAATTCCTACATAGGACAGAGCTATACATAATTTAATGCAATAAACCATTAGATTTTGGTTTAGTGATGTAATTAATATGTATGGACAAGTGGATATTGATAGTTATAATCTCTATTGATATTCATTAACTACGATCTAGTATTATTCATTTTTTAGAAAAAAATAAATCATTATCATTTTCATTAAAAATATTTTAATTCCAATAATGTGATGCTATTATCTTCCTGCTACAATATTCCCTGATTTTCTACTATACACATATGTTTCATTCATTGGTCATCTTATATACCCTGGGAATTAATCTATTTTTATTTGCATCATTTTACTTTTTTTTTTCAAAATATATAAAAATATAAATTTTGGACGTCATAGCTTTTGAATAATTTACAAATTATATATACCAACAATAATGGATTCGTCTTTACTTCTGCTGCAACTGTATGCATTCCAATGTATTAAAATGATATATTAAACAATATTCAATTGATATAAATGGAAACCGAATGAAGTTCTTCCAATGTAAGGAATTGCAGAGGATTTTACATGCCATTTAATATTTCCCATGCTTAATTCCTGTAATGCAATTGTGAAAAACATGTTGGCTACAATTGACAATTTTTCATCTTTGCAATTTACACTTATTGCAGGAATATGTTCAACTCAAGAATTCAATATTTTAAAACGAATATAGGTGAAAGAGTGATTCTAAAAGATCCGGTTGCGACAAAAATAAAGTTTAGTCTTCATATATTAAATGGAATTGCATTTTTTACTCATCGTTTGTTAAGTGCATGTTTGACTTGGGATTAAAACTGAACAAATTCAAGTTTAGATTCCCAACGCAACTATTTTTAGTGTTGGAAATGTTAGTTTACCATGTTTCAAAAGGGTGATCATGGGTTGAGTTGGGTTGGGTTGGGTTCAAGGCACTGTCGGATCCAACCCAATGGAAAGACATTGAGTTGGGTTTTGTCATTTTTAGGTACGTACCCAACCCAACTCGATCATGGTTGGGTTGAGTTGGGTTTTGTTGGGTCAATTGGGTCTAACATTCTAAAATATTTGGGTTTGTAAATAAAATAAATAAAGAAAAAAATGAAAAATACTTTAAATAAAAAATATAAGTTGTCATTATAAGTATGAAAAAAATAAAAACCTATAATATGATAACAAGGAAACCAATTTATACAATATTAAATACTAAAATGTGTAACTTTTTAGCACTAAAAATTATTATTTTATTGATGGTTGGATTGAGTTAGATTGATCAGGTTGGAAGAATGAAAATCCGATATACCAACTCAATCTGATTAGGTTTGTCTAAATGGAACTCAACCCGACTATCCAAACAAACCCATCTTTTTAAATTGGGTTAGGTTGATCGGTTTTATCGGGTCCACCAAACCCATGATCACCCCTACGTTTCAACGTTAAACCAAACATGTAGTAAGTATGATAAAATAGTTGCATTGATAGCGGAGGTTGGCTGATTTGTATAAGAAATAAAAAAGTAATTTTTTTAATCTTGTATATAAGAAACATAGTATTATATTGTGTTGTAATAATTGTTAAATATTTTATATACCCTCAATTTATTGTGAGCGATTAACGCATACTCATCCAATCATCCAATCATTTAATAATAAGGCTATTTTTGGAAATGGTGTTATACAACTATTAACAATTCAATATGAGAGTGTAGGATAGGACTTGCGAAAAATCGATTATCCTATACCTTCTCACCTATATCACTCTGTCTTAAGATATATGTTGGAGAATCTACAACATTTTACATTGTACTTTCAAGTTTTATACTTCATTTAACAACTATCTGTTATTGGCAGTATGAAGTATCAAGTTTCCATAAAAAAACGGTTTATAATAATATCAATTTGATGTTTGTAACTATTAATTAATATTAGCGCAATGTTATTTATTATATGTATTTTTATTTGTATTTTAGAATAAATAATTGCTTATTAATTTTTATGAAATTTTCTCTTTGAATTTGTTTTCATTATTTTTCTGAAATATCATTAGGTACAAAATTTAAATACTCTTATCTTTTGTATTTAATCAAAATTTTAATAAGATAACTTGAAAAGGATATATATTTTTCAAAAACCATTTCTCGTCAAATGATTTTTAATTTATATCATAAATTTTATTTCAAGTATAAAAACAAAATAAAAAAAATTGCGCAACGCACTGATATATACACGTACTAGTTGTTATAGTGTAATTCAAATGACAGTTAGCTAATTTTGTTGATGTGCGGTTAATATCGTTTGTTAATTTGGTTAACTTAGTTTGTTAGTTATTATGACAGTATGCTATTCGAAATAGGATTTATTCTCAGTTATATAAATATCAATTATGATCTCAATAACAATACAAATTGATTTTCACTCCAAAATACATTGTTATCATTCTTTTCATTTAGTTTGGATTCCTCCAACACTAGCTAGGAATAATTTAAGTATATTCCATTATCAAGTTGTAAAAATCTATACGCGGCGAACTAATAACTTGATAATCAAATGGTTGGATTTTTCATATATTTCAAATGTATATATAACGTTAATCTTGAGACATCTCAATGGCATATCAAATAATTTCGGATTAATGTAAAATTTTATATGTATAATCTATATGATAGTAACTTTCAATATCCAACGGTGGATTATTTAATACAATGATCCATTAAAAAAATATTCAGCGGTGTAACACCTGGTGTAACTTACACCGGTGTAATTATAACCCTCCTCATATATATATATATATATTGTTTCATCATATCTTGAAGTAATTTAAATAGTACTTGGCACAACATGAAGATTTATCATCCTTCACTTGCTGGGGTAATTAATTAAACTTGTGATCGCTATTAATTAGAACTTGATCACCGTTCACTTCTCTTATTTTCAATATATTGATTAAAATCACTACGCGAAAATCGGGTTTTAGTGACGAGTATTTAGCAACGGCCGTCGCAAAGTTGATTTTTTTTTATTTTTTTCACATTTTTTTGTAGTGTCGGCTTGGCCGACGCTAACTTTATCTAGCCGACGCTAAAGGCAAAAAAAATTTAGCGTCGGCCTTCGTAAAGTTAGTGACAGTCTGGTCGTCGCTAATTTCTTGTTATTTTTCACTATATATATATATAATATTTTACACTATATGTTTCAAGAAACAAAAATAGCGTAACGGTGCTCCTTATTGGTATCATGCAGGATGTGAGTTCGATCCTCACAATTGATAAATCTAGGAAAAAAGGATATTTTTTCAGAAAAATTATTAGCGACGCCAGTCGTCGCTAATCCATGGAACTAGTGACGACCAGTCCGTCGCTACATAGCATTGGTCGTTAAATGTCATCGCTAATGCATTAACGACGAGGCTTTTAGCGTCGCTAGGTCGTCGCTAATTATGAAATAGCGACGATTTTTCCCTATAGCGACGACTTTTGGTCATCACTAAAACATGTTTTTCTTGCGGTGAATATAGTTATGTATTCATTACTTCCGTTAATGATTAGAGTCATTCTCAATATTGGTTTGATTAATGAATAATGAAATGTGACAATTAATCATAGTTGTCACTAATGTCATTCTCTTGAAACTCCCTCTAATCCTATTTATAAAACCCTATTTGACCCAAACACACATATTAAAAAACATGTATTAAATTGATTTTAAAAAATCTCCTCTAACTATCGAATTTACTCTTATTTAAAATTAAACTCTATTCAATTCCTTACATTAACCAACTTTTGAAAAATATAAAGGTTATCATTAACTGTGAAGGGTGAAGATAGTAAAAACTAATAAATGCTTCTAAAACTTTTGTAAATGGTTTTACAAAAAGACCAAAACAAAATTATCAAGATGATCTTATAAAAATGACTAGATAAAGTATCAATTTAGCCATATTATAACATGACGATATTTTCAAACTCGAATCAGACGTCCCCAAATGGTGTAGGGATATACAAAGCAATAAATTTTTGACAGATTTGTTCCAACCAACTAAATTAATTAACTTTCTTAATTCTTGTGAAATAGTTAAAAGGTTTGTGTATAATTAGGATGGAAGGGAGTAATAACAAAAAAGAAAGACACAAGCATTTTTTTTCTTTGTAAAAACTAAAATTGAGATGTGATCATGCGTATCACATATTCCTTATTTCTCCTCCTTTGAGTTTCGGTCACTACTCACGTTTTGTCATTTCTAGCAAATAAGGTCATCCTCGTCAAACAATTCACTTCAGAGGTGAACATCTTAGTGACAAAGTTGATGTACTTGTTTGCATTATCAACCCAGGTAGTATATATAGAACTTTATGATATTCTTGTGTTTCAAAATCTTGAGAAGATGAGCCTCACTGTATGACCTTTCAAGGTCTTTAGGATTCTACAAAAAAATCATAAAGCTTGACTTGATTTTGTGCTACTTCTAGTCCTTTATACTCACCACGTGCTTTGTAGCTACAAACAAATGAATATGACCTCATCAATCCTTATATTAAAATAAAGAAAATTAAATAAAACATTTTTACAAAAACCTACAACTGTTCCACTTGAGAAAGAATAAGAATTAAAAACAAAATCTAAAGCAGCTGAATATTTTGTTTGGAAAATTTTAGGGTGGGTAGGTTTATTTTCTCGAGATTATGGATATGATGTATACATTGTCTTAGAAGCTCCTTTGCTAAGAAATTCATTGTGTTGCCGAACATGGAACTTAAAACCCATAATCAAAATAACGAACTTGAGAATTTAAAGAACTAAACATGTTGAGGAGTAAAAAGATAGGGTATATAATCTTCCATATCTTCTTGTTGGATCAACTTCCACAAACTCAGAGTACTTTGCCTCAATACTTACAACATCATTATTCATGTAAAATTTTAATGGAACAAGGTAGAAACAACCACTAGGATGGAGACCAAGCTTCAAAACCTTTAGATCCATGGTTACACTTTGCATGATAGTGGCCAGAAAATCAATTATGGGTTCATTGAAGCGCGATTGGATAACTACTAAGATGTGATTTTTCAATTTTTCCAAATAAAGCTTACATGTCTTTCTTTATTATTATTTTACAAGTTGACATTTTAATTTAATTTAAATTTATTGTATATGTGACACCCTTCTACCCCAACTCTTATAAAATAACGTAGCGGAAGACTTTCGGAAATAACAAGATCCCATTGGGTAAAAAGGTCCACATAACTCTTTATTAAAAACCTCATTACTTTAAAACCATAAAAATAATAATAGAAATAGAATTCAAATGTACTCAAATACTTAAGCAGCGAAATCTCTAAAAATAAAATAGTTAAACAACCCACTCGCCGTGCAAGGCATCCAAAACGGTTTATAAAAAAATCTCCTAAACAAAACATAAAGAAAACACCCCATGACTATGCCATGATGTCACATGTACCAGAGCAACACTCCCGTTAATCAATACTCGACACCAAATGTGTCCTCATCAGCACCTGAAACAACAACAGTAACGGTGAGGAAAGAGCTCTAACTCATACATACACATAGGAGGTTACCCTATCCTCAACACACATAGCAAACATCATATTCATCTATACACATAATCATTCATCAATCAACTCACAACATTTCAACATCAATTCACAATCTCTTCCTAAGCGTCATATATTCATTCAACGTTAACAACTCCCCGAACTACACTCGCCTCTCTCTAGGCTCATGCAATCGAGTACAACAACATAATTCACACAATTATATGCAACAAATATTTATTCATCATTAGCAACTCCCCGAAATACACTCGCCTTTCTCTAGGCTCATGCAATCGAGTACAACAACTCCCCGAATTACACTCGCCTCTCTCTAGGCTCATGCAACCGAGTACAACAACTCCCCGAATTACACTCGCCTCTCTCTAGGCTCATGCAACCGAGTACAACAACTCCCCAAATTACACTCGCCTCTCTCTAGGCTCATGCAATCGAGTACAACAACTCACATGCTCAATGCATAAACAACATCATAAGATTAAATATATAACATCATCATCACAACATTGATCATCAACCCTATTATCATATTAATCATCTATCATCAAGGATACACTTATATCATCATTATCATACCAAAATTCAGGTATAGCAACTACCATCAATCATTAAGATCACCAAAATCACTCTGGTAATCGATTACACGCCACCTGTAATCGATTACCTACAAACAACGTCTCTGGTAATCGATTACAACACCCTCGTAATAGATTACCTGCAAGCAAACACACTGGTAATCGATTACCACACAACTGCAATCGATTACCTGCAAACAATCTCTCTGGTAATCGATTACCACAACTCTGTAATCGATTACCAACACACAAACAACACTTCTGGGTTGCCCAGAACACACTGGTAATCGATTACCACTCCTGGTAATCGATTACTCGCGACGCTGATCGCAAATCTTGCGATCTCCACCAATCTTAGACCACTCAATTCAATCTCTAATCAATCCCTTTCATCGAAACATCATTTATATACACTTATTTTCATCAAAACTCAGTAAAACCCCAATTATTTCACATAATTCGTCATTAATAACCAAGCCCCAATTCATCAAACCCTATATTCATCGTCTCTCATCATTATCAATATCCTCTTTGATTTCACCCAAGAATTCAGCAAGAATCATCAAATTAATCATCAATTAACAGTTATCAACATCCATTCTCAACAGATACAAATATTCCATCGAATTTAGAACCTTAGATGGGTCTTATGGTTGCCCACCGCTACCTAACAACTCCCTACATGCACATACAAGGAACACCCTTTCCCCCCGTTACCTGGGAGCGAAGATCAACGGCAACAATCCTTAATGCTTGGTTACTCGGTAGCAACTTCTTCTTGAGATGTGGTTTCTCCCCTCCTTGGCTCTTCGCTCTCTGACAATTTGAAAAATAAAGATTAGGGTGATCTATTAACCCCTCCTTACTAAAATGCCTAATTGGGCTTGGGCCCATCCTCAACCCCTTATCTTCTTTTAAATTTTAAACTATCTTTATGGATTAAAACTAATAATAATATTAATCTTATTATTTATTCACCTATTTAATTAATTATTTCCTCTACCCATTTATTTAATTTAATTAATATTTATCCTAACAAAATTTAGGATGTTACAACTCTCCCCTCCTAAAAAGAAAATTCGTCCTCGAATTTTACCTGAAGCGAACAACTCTGGATAGAACTCCTTCATCTTCTCTTCAAGTTCCTAAGTAGCCCTCTCGGGTGTAGGTCCTCCCCAGATCACCTTAACTAAAGGAATATCTTTACCTCGAAGTTGTTTCACACCCTCCGATCCTCAACTCTCACCGACATGGTTTCCACTGTCAGGTTTTCCTTAACCTCAAGATGATCCGACTCAATCACATGTGAAGGATCGTAAACGTATTTCCGGAGTTGAGAAACGTGGAAAACGTTATGAAGATTGGACAAGTGTGGAGGTAAAGCAATTTGGTAGGCAACATTGCCGACTCTTTTAAGAATTTGGTAAGGACCAATGAATCGAGGTGTAAGCTTTCTAGACTTTAATGCCCTACCAACCCCAGTCCACGGAGTGACTTTCAGGAATACATGGTCCCCTTCTTTGAATTCTAACTCTTTCCCTCTCTTATCAGCATAGCTCTTCTGTCTACTCTGGGCTGTCCTCATCCTCTCCTGGATTATCCTAACCTTATCAGTGGTCTGCTGTACTATGTCAGGTCCTAATGCAAGACTCTCACCCGGCCCACACCAACACAAAGGGGTTCTACACCTCCTACCATACAATGCCTCATAAGGCGCCATACCTATGCTAGAGTGAAAGCTATTGTTATAGGTAAACTCTATCAAAGGTAAAAAGCTATCCCAACTTCCCCTTTGGTCCAACACACAAGCTTTAAGCAAATCCTCTAAGGATTGAATGGTTCTCTCGGTCTGACAATCAGTCTGAGGGTGATAAGCTGAACTAAGCCTAAGCTGGGTCCCCAAGGCCTGCTGCAAACTCTCCCAAAATCTAGAGGTAAACCTGGGATCTCTATCTGAAACTATACTAGATGGTATGCCATGCAACCTCACAATCTCACTGATGTACAACTAAGCTAGTTTCTCTAAGGAATACTTAATGTTAATGGGAAGAAAATGTGCACTCTTGGTTAACCTATCCACAATAACCCAAATAGAGTCATGCCCTCTAACAGTCTTAGGCAAGGCAACTACAAAGTCCATGGAAATACTATCCCATTTCCACTCAGGTATACTTAAGGTTGGAGCAATCCTGAAGGTTTTTGATGTTCTACCTTAGACTTTTGGCACACTAAACAAGCACTCACAAACTCTTCTATGTCTCTCTTCATCCTAGGCCACCAAAACACTTTCTTCAAATCCTGATACATCTTAGTCGATCCTGGGTGGAAACTAAGCTTACTTCTATGACCTTCTTCTAACACTAACCGCTTAATGCTAGGCTCGCTAGGCACACACACCCAGTCTCCAAATCTCACTCCCCTATCGGTGCCTATCACAAACTTTCCACCATTACCTCCTTCTATAGCCTCTCGCCTACTTACTAAAAAGGGATCCTCTAACTGAGCCTTACTAATATCCTTCAACAGATCATTACTTACTCTGGTCATTCCTAGCCTCACACCATTAAAAGTCACTTCACAGGCTAAACTCAAATCCCTAAATTGGGTTAAAAGATCCATTTCCTTAATCATTAGGGAACTAACGTGTATGGACTTCCTACTTAAGGCATCAACTACTACATTAGCCTTATCGGGATGGTAACTCAACTCGAAATCATAATCCTTAAGAAACTCTAACCACCTCCTCTACCTCATGTTCAGCTCTTTCTGGTCAAACAAATACCTAAGGCTCTTATGGTAACTAAAAACCTCAAATCTGGAACCATACAAATAATGCCTCCATATCTTCAACACAAACACTACGGCCGCTAACTCTAAGTCATGGGTAGGATAGTTCCTCTCATGGATTTTCAATTGCCTAGAAGCATAGGCTACTACTTTACCTTCTTGCATCAACACCCCACTTAAACCCATCTTAGATGCATCACAGTACACTATGAAGGATTTGCTAAGGTCAGGTAATACTAACACTGGTGCACTAGTCAACTTCTCCTTAAGGGTTTGGAAACTAGTCCCGCACTTACTGTTCCACACATAGGCAACTCCCTTCCTAATCAACTCGGTCAAAGGCAAAGCTAACTTAGAAAACCCTTCTATGAATCTCCTATAGTACCCAGCCAACCCAAGGAAACTTCTAATCTCACTCACAGACTTAGGAGCCTCCCACTTAAGCACGGCTTCTACCTTAGAAGGATCTACACTTATACCTCCCTTAGAAATTACATGGCCTAAGAAACTTACTTCTTCTAACCAAAACTCACTCTTGGACATCTTAGCATACAACTGTCTATCCTTAAGAACCTGAAGCACTACCTTTAGATGTTCCTCATGCTCCTCCTTAGTTTTGGAATAAATTAGTATATCATCTATGAAGACAACTACGGATTTATCCAAATAAGGGTGAAAAGTCCTGTTCATATAATCCATAAAAATTGCAGGAGCATTCATCACACCGAAAGGCATTACCAGATACTCATAGTGCCCATACCTAGTTCTAAAAGTGATCTTAGGTATATCCTCTTCCTTAACTCTAATCTGATGATAGCCTGATCTAAGATCTATTTTGCTAAACACACATGCCCCCACTAGCTGATCCATCAAGTCATCTATCCTAGGCAAAGGATATCTATTCTTAATGGTTACCTTATTTAGCTGACGGTAATCTGTACATAACCTCATGCTACCATCTTTCTTCTTAACAAACAAGACAGGCGCTCCCCAGGGTGACACACTAGGCCTTATGAACTTCTTCTCTAATAGGTCTTCTAATTGCTTCTTAAGTTCTGCTAGCTCTATGGGTGACATCCTATCAGGTGCAGTTGAAATGGGTCCCGTCCCCGGTACTAAGTCTATAGCAAACTCTATCTCTCTCTCAGGGGGTAAGCTAGACACATTATCAGCAAATACCTCAGGGTACTCACACACTATAGGTATCTTACTCACTACAACGCTACTATCAGATTTCAAAAAAGCTAAAAGCATGTAAACCTAGGCATCTTCCCTTAGAGACGCCTTTACCTGATTGACAGTCATAAAGTCTTTGTTCTTACTCTCAATAGGGTGACCAAACACAATAGACTTATCAGCACAGTTTAGAAGGACATGATTGGACGATAACCAGTCCATACCAAGAATGATATCTAGTTGACTTAAAGGCAAACAAATCAAATCAACTAAGAAATTTCGATCATTAACAGAAATAGAACAGTTTAAACACACATTAGAAGTAGAAACTGACCCACTAGCTGGCGTTTCCACACTCAATACAAAAGGCAAAGAAGAAACAGGCAATTTAAGTTTAAACACACAAGCATGTGATATGAAAGAATGAGTCGCACCAGAATCAAATAAAATCACTAAAGGATTACCCGCAATGAAGCTCGTACCTTGGATCAAGTCATCAGATTGAGCAGCTTCAGTACCACTCAAGGCAAAGACTCTCCCAGTAGCTTTGGGTTTCTGGAACTTGCACTCGCATCTCCATTCCCCGTTGTAGTCCTTTTCTTCTTTTGAGTGAAATCACGAGCAATGTGCCCCTTCTCCTTGCATATAAAGCAGGTGAATTCTGCATCCCCGCATTGATTTGCTTTATGTCCCTCCTTTTCGCATTTGAAACAAGTATTGGGAGTAGTAGGTATCACATTCCCATCCTTGGATGCTTGTCCAGCCGCTGAAACATAACTCTTGTTTTGCATCGAGCCTGCGTTGCCTCCCGTTGTACGAGAATACGGTTTGCCCTTGCTAGCTGGTTGGAATTTGTTCTGACTCCTCATAGGCCCTCCACTCTTGTAGTGCGCCGCTATAGCCCTATTGTCTTCATCATAAATTCTGCATTTGTTGACCATCTCATGATAACGTGTCATCCCTTGGTAGTTGAATACTTGCTTGATCTATGGGCGAAGACCACTGAGAAACTTCACGCATTTTGATTCTTCATTAGTCGCTCCCTCATATGTAGGACAGAAATGAACTAGTGCCTCAAACTTGGATGCGTAATCCGCCACAGTGCCTTCTCCTTGCTTCAACTCCAGGAACTCGATTTGTTTCTTATTACGGACATCTTGTGTAAAATACTTCTCGAGGAATGCCTTCTTGAAGTTGTCCCAGCTCAACGTGGTGCCTTCATCAATCATCCTCTGATAAGTGCTCTGCCACCAGAATCCTGCATCTCCTGATAGCATAAATGCAGCTAGCGTCACCTTCTGAACCACCGGACAATCCATCGCTCTGAAGATCTTCTCGACCTCAAATATCCAATCGGCAGCTCCATCGGGGTCGTAACCCCCACGAAACGTATGTGGATGGTTCCTCTGGAACCGTGATAGCCAATCTGTCTCGTGATGTTGGTTTAGGTTACCAACAACTTGTGCCATGGCCATCAAGGCATCGGCCATCGCTCTATCATTTCTTCCACTAGCCATTACTATTCTGGTACACAGAAAGTAATAAGTCACACAATCAATTTAATCAACAAATAATACAATCATTTCAATCACACAAAACATTAGGACATAGAAGCATAGTAAACTCATAACTCAAGGCCGGTGAACCGACCTGCTCTGATACCAACTAATGTGACACCCTTCTACCCCAACTCTTATAAAATAACGTAGCGGAAGACTTTCGGAAATAACAAGATCCCATTGGGTAAAAAGGTCCACATAACTCTTTATTAAAAACCTCATTACTTCAAAACCATAAAAATAATAATAGAAATAGAATTCAAATGTACTCAAATACTTAAGCAGCGGAATCTCTAAAAATAAAATAGTTAAACAACCTACTCGCCGTGCAAGGCATCCAAAACGGTTTATAAAAAAATCTCCTAAACAAAACATAAAGAAAACACCCCATGACTATGCCCTGATGTCACATGTACCAGAGCAACACTCCCGTTAATCAAAACTTGACACCAATGTTTCCTCATCAGCACCTGAAACAACAACAGTAACGGTGAGGAAAGAGCTCTAACTCATACATACACATAGGAGGTTACCATATCCTCAACACACATAGCAAACATCATATTCATCTATACACATAATCATTCATCAATCAACTCACAACATTTCAACATCAATTCACAATCTCTTCCTAAGCGTCATATATTCATTCAACGTTAACAACTCCCTGAACTACACTCGTCTCTCTCTAGGCTCATGCAATCGAGTACAACAACATAATTCACAGATTTATATGCAACAAGTATTTATTCATCATTAGCAACTCCCCGAAATACACTCGCCTCTCTCTAGGCTCATGCAACCGAGTACAACAACTCCCCGAATTACACTCGCCTCTCTCTAGGCTCATGCAATCGAGTACAACAACTCACACGCTCAATGCATAAACAACATCATAAGATTAAATATATAACATCATCATCACAACATTGATCATCAACCCTATTATCATATTAATAATCTATCATCAAGGATACACTCATATCATCATTATCATACCAAAATTCAGGTATAGCAACTACCATCAATCATTAAGATCACCAAAATCACTCTGGTAATTGATTACACGCCACCTGTAATCGATTACCTACAAACAACGTCTCTGGTAATCGATTACAACACCCTCGTAATCGATTACCTGCAAGCAAACACACTGGTAATCGATTACCACACAGCTGTAATCGATTACCTGCAAACAATCTCTCTGGTAATCGATTACCACAACTCTGTAATCGATTACCAACACACAAACAGCATTTCTGGGTTGCCCAGAACACACTGGTAATCGATTACCACTCCTAGTAATCGATTATTCGCGACGTTGATCGCAAATCTTGCGATCTCCACCAATCTTAGACCACTCAATTCAATCTCTAATCAATCCCTTTCATCGAAACATCATTTATATACACTTATATTCATCAAAACTCAGTAAAACCCCAATTATTTCACAGAATTCGTCATTAATAACCAAGCCCCAATTCATCAAACCCTATATTCATCCCATTTCATCATTATCAATATCCTCTTTGATTTCACCCAAGAATTCAGCGAGAATCATCAAATTAATCATCAATTAATAGTTATCAACATCCATTCTCAACAGATACAAATATTCCATCGAATTTAGAACCTTAGATGGGTCTTATGGTTGCCCACCGCTACCCAACAACTCCCTACATGCACATACAAGGAACACCCTTTTCCCCTCGTTACCTGGGAGTGAAGATCAACTGCAACAATCCTTGATGCTTGGTTGCTCGGTAGCAACTTCTTCTTGAGATGTGGTTTCTCCCCTCCTTGGCTCTTCGCTCTGTGACGATTTGAAAAATAAGGATTAGGGTGATCTATTAACCCCTCCTTACTAAAATGCCTAATTGGGCTTGAGCCCATCCTCAACCCCTTATCTTCTTTTAAATTTTAAACTATCTTTATGGATTAAAACTAATAATAATATCAATCCTATTATTTATTCACCTATTTAATTAATTATTTCCTATACCCATTTATTTAATTTAATTAATATTTATCCTAACAAAATTTAGGATGTTACAGTATAAGTCATACCTAAACATGATGTGTTAAGTCTATGCTTACCCAAAAATTAATATGGTACTAATGGCAAGACGTTTGACTTTCTTACAATAAGAGTTTAAATTTTAGTCTTGTAAATGAAACCATAAAGAATGAGATATATTTGCTTACTTAAGTAAGTCATCTAAAATCAATTTTAATTAGTTGGTCCAATGTGGTTTTCAAATACAAAGGATCTTAAATAAAAAGTATTGCAATATCTTTTTTATTTTGAAAGATAATAAAAAAGAAATTGGAAAACAAAAAAGCATACCAATTTTTCTCTCATCTAATTATGAAATTGAGATAAAAATGATGGATCCTATATAGTTTTTCTATCATTACATGAGAAAAAGATTTAATTTTATTGAAATGACAAATTTATTCATCCATGTTAAAAGGATATAAAAATCACTTAACATAGAAATATTTCTTTCATCTCATTTTTCCTTTTAAACCAAACAAGAAAACTTTCACATTTTTTCTTTCTTTTTATTCATCCATTTAGAAAATTTATAAAATTATCTCATTTTGTATTCTCTTCATTTCCTTTTTTATACCTTCCTAATGAAGTTATACCTCTACTTGGATCAAACTTTGGAAAATCTAGACAAGCTTTTTTTCGAAGCTTCCCCGTTTTTTCGGGCTTGAAGCTTGGGTGTTGTGTACCTTTCTAGCTGAGTTATACCCCAGTTGAAACTGAGGGTATGCGTCAATACTCTTTATATGGTAGATTCTACTTCGCACCCAAGATTTTCTCATACTCGGATTTATACTTAAAGTGCCTTCGTAGACAAATGACCAACCTCATAACTTCACTCATCGACTGCACATAGCTAATGAGATAGTAAATTATGCCCAAAAGCTAGCCCATAATTATTAATGACACATCCTATTCAAAATTGTGAATTAACTACTCTTGGTCAACATCAATAGTCATGACAACAAGACTAAATTATGGCAACCAGTCTTTAATCGAGCAACTCCTCATCAAGATGCCTCAATCATACCATAATGAGCATAGACCAAAAGTATATAAGCTAGGCATAGGAGCAAAAAAGATCATCTTCATCGCGCTCACCCCTTAGAGCTACCTTAGAAAGAACTTGTACTAGGTAGGCTTTAAGGACCCTTTGTATTAACATCTAGCACTCATCGTGGGGCTTTGGTGCAACTTTTCCCCATTACTCCATAAGTTACCGTCATTACCGAGAAACATTAGTAAGATGGTATGGATTAGAGCTTCCAATCGTGTAGGATGTGGTGAAGAAACTTCAATGTTTCAATATCAACTACAACACGAGAACCACCATATGCAAGACGAGAATCAAAGGATGCAAAACCAAATTAATAATCTACAAACTAGAAAATACCATAAATCAAGGACGTCACACAATACTCAAATTGATGCGAAAAGACTGAACAAATGTCATGAAGAAACTTTTGTCTAACTAGAGTGTTGAGTCTCAAAATGTTATTAAAAGGTTAATAATGTTTTAAGTCTCATAATCCTAAGTTTTAATGAATAACAAATTTGATTAACATCTTTATGAGAAAGAACAGTTTCCGCTGTAAGTGGTTTTCCGTGTTTTAGAAGGTATCTGCTGAAGCAATGATGTGGTTCAACTCTCTGAAGTGGTGAAACCTACTGAAGAAGAGGAACCTGCTGAGAGATCACGACCTGCTGAAGTAAAGAGAACCTCTTGAAGTTGTGAGACGTTGTACTGAAGCCTGTATGTCTTGAAAATGGATTTCTCTGTTTATTCTCCTTGAAGACTCAAGTCAACTGTAGTTGTCACAGTTACTTATGCTTCCCATTCTTTTGGAAAGTAAGAACACTTTCTTTTTGGCTTATTTAAAATTTCTCTCACCAAAAAGGCAATGTCTGCTGTGAAGTACAATTTGCTCAGAAAAAGTGAAGCATGTGTTGCTGACTCTACTACCTGCTACTGCAGAGGTTCCAGGCTGTGTGTCACAACGGGAGCATTTGCATTAAATGCTATCTCTCAACGGGAAATCAATTGGAGCTTAACGAACTGAAGTTTCCCACTCTATAAATACAAAGTCTCCATGCAGAAACAAAGAAGAGAGAAGATAGACAAAACGAACTTGCTGAAACGCTGCTCAAATTTATATTCACCTGTTTTATTAATTCTCCTTTGTGCAACAACTTCATATCTTGAGTTCTACTCAGTTATCTATACATCATGCCCAGTTTAAGCTCTAAACTTGTGTAGTTTAAGAGTTTAAGCCTTATCTTTTAAACAGTTCTATGTTTTAGCCTGAAGAGGTTGTGTCCAAACAATACTTGGGTTTTTAGCCTAGAGAGGCTGTGTGTTCAAATAATACTTGGGTGTTTAGAACCTGAAGAGGCTAGGTGTGCAAATAATACTTGTATCTGACCAGATTAGTGGAAAATCCAGTGGTGTGTTAGCCATGGGACTGGACGTAGCTCACTGTGTTGGATGGTGAACCAGGATAAATTGTTTGGCTAAGTTTTCTCAACCCTTATCTCTTTACTTTCTGTTTTAACTAACAAAGGAGGGTTCTGAAAAGTGGTATTATAAATCTTCACAGCAAAACAACCTTGTTTATCACATAAATCTATTTCAAAATCTTTTTACTCAACCTACTGAATCATATCAGCAAGTTGCTGAAATCTTCAGTTTCGGAAGGCTGCTCAAATCATTTGATAAACTCTTTGCTTGTTTCAAAAGGTTTTCATAAAATCTGTAAAGAATTATAAAACACTATTCAACCCCCCTTCTAGTGTTTCCTGTGGTTCTAACATAGAGCACTCACCATAGCACAACAATAGACAAATATACTCACTTTGGGATTTCATCATGTTTGTTTGGATTTTAGAATAATTTAAATATCTAAACTTGCCAGTGTGTGAGAGGACAAATATCTTGAGCAACACTTGACCACACTTAATACAAGCGTGTTAACATTATGTGCCGAAAATCCCATCATTTGAATTACATCTCTTGTATGTTCATCAGTCTCACCTTACAATGGTTTACTTTCATGTTGAGGACATTAATTCACGATTTTGAAGAGCTAGCTTAATAATTTCTCAATTAGTTTTATACTTTTCTTTTTAAGAGAATGGAAAACAAATTTTCAACTTGTTTCAAAAAGATTATGAACCTTTGAAGGATTACATAAATTGTTCTAATAAGGAAGCAATGCAAATGGAGGATTTAGATGCGAAATTCCACTTGCCTATATTTCTAAATGACCTTAAATAATGATAGTTCATGGACAAACTAGTAAAGGTAGAACCAATTAACAAGGCTAAGTCTATAGGGAAAACAATATGTAGAGGAAACAGTTTTGTCCAATATGGGGCTAAGAGTAACATTGGCATGCTCTTAGGATCCTAATTCCTAAGGAAATGCAACCAACTTTGATTTCAATTTATTCATCTCTATGTAAGCAAAAAAAAAGGTGGACAACCAAAAAGAAGCATGTGATGAATCCACAATACAACTGTTTCGCACCCACCAACACCAAGAGAGAAAATATATTGCTATAAGTCTAAAATTCTTGCATTATACCATTTATCTCCACTACGAAAGAATATTTCAAAAATTTTGGCTAAACAAAGAGACATTAGTTTAATAAAGCTTATGGGTATGACACTGAGGATTGTTAGGTATTTGGTAACCAAATTGAGCAATCAATCAGGATTAATCATATCGTTTGTTATGTGTTTGACAATATGATTCACGATAAGGAGTTGGGGAAGAGAAGCCTAGAGAGAAGAAATGACTGTTGAGGAGGAGAGTGAGAAGATCGTGAAGAGGATTATGAACTAGAGGTGAGAAAGCCTAGAAGGAGATAATTAGTTTTTACCATAGTATGTGATTTATTAGAGGTGGGTTTATGATTTTAGTAAGAAAGACACTTGAGGGTTGTCAGGGCTATTTATTCGACTCAAGGTTGCCTAGACATAGGAGATATCCCTTCATTATGTTCTTGAATATATATTACGAGGGCACAAAAGACAAAAACTAGGTTGACCAATAACTATAACATTGAAGGATGCTTAGTCAAAAGAATTCTTATTAACAAAGATAACATTATGGTTATACTATTTTGGGATACATATAAGTAGTTGACATTGTCTATCGATGTCATCCGCCCCTTTGACAAGAACTTGGTGAAATTTTCTCAAGAATGACCGGAGGTCAAATGAAAGTCAATTAGAAGACCACTTTAAACTAAAATTGAAAACTACAAATCACTAAATGATAAATATTTATTTGTTGATGTTGTCATTTCTTACAATATTATTATTGGCAAGCCTACTCTTAATGTGCTAAAGATGATGATATTTTTTGGGTTAAATATGTTTTTGTCTCTTAAAATATAGTATAATTTGGTTTTGGTCCCTCATTTATTTTTTCATTAGTTTTGGTCCTCTATTTTTTAAAATCACGTGATTTTAGTCCTTGTCATTAGTTATAACCCGTTAAGTGATGACATAACAATATTTCTTGTAGACTTTGCTATGAACTTTTCTTCGAATTTTTCTGCAATTTTCAAGATTTAAAGGAAATTTTATTCAGATTCTAAAATTTGCAGGAATTTACTAGAGATTTTTCTACAACAAAGCAAAGAAATTTAATAGCAGTATTTTTATGTAAACGGTTTGTGGTTTTTGGAAATTTACTGCACATGACTTTTCTAGAGAAAAAATTGCAAGAATTTTCTTGTGAATTTTTACCGAGCAAAAGTCGTAGTAGAGCTGCGAAAGTGACTTAACAGAGTATGGTCACCCAAAAAGGACTAAAAGCACGTGATTCTAAAAAAATGAAGGACCAAAACCAATAAAAAAATAAATGAGGGACCAAAACCAAATTTCACTATATTTTGAAGGACCAAAAACATATCTAACCCATATTTTTTTCACCATGAAATTCCCCATTGATGAAAGAAAGATCAAAATCATGAAGGTTGACACGAAATAGCGTTAAAGGGTTATAGTGACAGCTTAAGGCATCCCAAAACAAGAAAAGAGAAACCTTGAAAGGACTAACCTAAGCTCAAAGTACACCTAACCAAGCTAGATCCTAAAAAGACTTTGTGGAAAGATGCCCACAATTGATTGGAAACTTTAAGAATGTCCAAATCGACTCTAGTTCTAATTAAACAACTCAAATTGAATTCAACATGCCCTAGGAGCTTAAGGAAAAGGTGAAAATATTCTTATAGAAAAACATGAATTTGTTGTCATTAACCCCCAAATACATAGTAGGATTAACCTAGATTTCCACTATCATAAGCTCATGATTAACCCTTTAGTCAGGCTACTTGCATTTAATAAGAGAAAGTTAAGAGAAGGAATAAGAAAGATGTCAATCTAGGAATCCAAATAGCTATTGTAGACAGACTTCATTAGAGAAGCTAAGTACAACACATGGTTGGCAAACATGATAAATGTTAAAAAAATTCAAATGAAAAATGAAGGACGTGATATTATCGATATCAACAAAGTATGTCATAAGTATTCATACCCTTTGCATAAATTGGTAGACCTGGAGACAATGCATATGGGTATCAATTCCTTAGCCTTGCGATACACATTTGAGATATAATCAAATTGGAATAAACCCAATTAACAAGGACAAATCAACGCTCATGATTGACATGATGAATTATTAGTATTGTGTGATGGCTTTCAGTTTGAAAAATGTAGGTGCTATATATTAATTTCTAATGGATAAGGTTTTCATTGACCAAATCAGGAAGAATGTTGAGATTTATGTCAATGATAAGGAAGTAAAGACACCTTCTTTAAGAGATCACACAATTCACTAGAAGGGAATCTTTAAGTAGTTGTGGAAAGTACATCATGCAATTAACCCAGAGTAATGCACATTTTGAATTCATGTAGGAAATTTCCTCGGTTTATTGTTATTCAATCGAGGAATTAAGACTAATATAGAGAAGTGTTGCCAAATTCTTGATATGAAAAGGTTGACAAACACCAAAAAAGTGAAAAGATTAAAAAAAAGGGAAGTTCCAATGGTTTGAGAAATATGAAAAAACTTTCCAATGCATCAAGTAATGCTTGGAAACTTCGTCAATCCTTATGTAGTTGAATCTAGACCAAGAGCCACTACTCCACCTTGTTGTTAGTGAAGTCTCTATCAACATAACCTTAGCTCAAGAAGTCGAAGATGCACAGCAATGCATTTATTGTTTAGTCTCAAAATATTATCAAGGATATTAATAATGTTTAAAGTCTCATCAATCCTATGTTTTAATGGATAACATTTTTAAGTTAAAAGGATTACTTTTTAAGATCAATTTTCACTTGAATGAAGTGTGTTTAAATGTTTCAACAACCTTTGCGAAGATCTACCCTCTGATATATGACAACTCTCCGAAGTTGAACTTGCTGTTATGGGGAACTCTCTGAAGAACAAAAGACCCGCTGAAGTTCATCCATCCTTCTGAAGTGTTAAAATAATCATTTAAAAAAGAACTGCTGAAGACCTACATCGTAGCATTTGACTGAGGTCTAAAGGTTGTCTACTCAAGACTTCAATGCATCCTTTTCGTCTGAAGCAAGTTTGATTCATTTAAGGAATGTTTTTAGGATCCCTTTGTGATGTCAGAATCACTTAACCTTAAAAAGGGAACCTGTTGTACGTGTCAGAGCAGTGTCACAGACTGCAACACCTGCAAGTCTCAAAGTCAGAAGCTTTAAGGAGATTGTTTCACAACGTCTTAAATAGCATTAAATGCTATCTCTCAATGGTGAATGAGCATTCCTCAACGATTTTATTTCAAAACTCTATATATTGCTTCATGGAAGACTTTGAAGATGGCGGCCAAGCTCAGAGAAGAGTTTTATTGAGCCACAAAACTCTGCAAAGTTCAAACTGCTATTCTCTGATAATCCTTGTACTTAGAAAATTCCTATTGTATCCTGAGTTCATACTCAGTTATCCTTTGTACAAGATATTTTCTCAGTTTAAGTTTCTCAAGAACTTAAACATCCATTTATTGTAAACACTTTTAAGTGTCTGAGAGCCTGGAGAGGCTTGGTGGAACAAAGAATACTTGGGATTGAGCCTGGAGAGGCTTGTCTGCAAAAGAATACTTGAGTTTGAGTCTGGAGAGGCTTGTATGTAAAACAATACTTGGGTTTAGCATGAAGAGACTGTGGATAAAATAATACTTGTAACTGAGATCAGTTAGTGGAAATCCTTTGCTGGTTTAGCATTCGGACTGGACGTAGCTCACAGTGGATGTGAGTGAACCAGGATAATTTCTTGGCTAAGTTTTCTCAACCCCTAACTCTTTTTATATTTGTTATTTGATCTAACAAAAGGGTTCTGAATAATTAGTTTTATAAGTTTGAACGTAAGTCAATCTCAAACTCTTTATAAAACAAGTTTTTAATATTGTGATTTGAACCTACTGAAGCATTTCAGCAAGTCTCTGAAAACACCAGTTTCAGCAAGTTACTCAAAAGTTTTGTTAATCTCTGTTTGTGAAAAGGTTTCCAAGAAAATCTGTTTGAAATTTAAAACAATATTCAACCCCCTTCTAATGTTTCCTGTGGTTTCTACAGTTGGTATCAGAGCTCAACCTCGGGTTGAGCATCTAACAAGTGCTGAGGAAAAAAGATCCAGATGGAAACCTCATCAAGATATGGTGCCTTCATCTCTAAAGGAGTATATGTAACCAGACCTCCAATCTTCAACATAAAAGATTATTTTTTCTAGAAAGAACATATGATGATGTTCATGGAAAGCTATAATCTAGATCTCTGGGATATAGTTGCTAATGGTGACTATGTTCCCATGAGAAATGGAGTACCCATTTCCAAAGCTGAGTGGTCCTATGAGCAAAAAATTAAAGTTCAATTTAATGCTCAAGCCAAACTCTACTTAATTTGTTCTTTGAGCAAAACTAAGTATGATATGATTAAGGATTTTAACTCTGCCAAGGAAATATGGGATTGGCTAGCTTCATATGTTCTTATAGAAGATGAAGACTACAAGTCTACAGAAGATCAAACTCCAGAGAGTGAAGGTGACTCATTTGAAGAAACAACTTTGTGCTTTATGGCAAATCAAATCATCCCTAAAGAATCTGATCTTAAGGTAACATCCTTAACTATTCTAGATGAATATAATGATTTAGTTGATAGCACCAAGGAACTCTTCAGAAAGTATAAGAATCTTTCAAATGCATATGTTGTTGTATGCAACAAAAACAAGGATTTTGAAAAAGAAAATCTTATACTGAAAGGAGAGCTTCAGGTTCAGGAGAATAGCAATTTCAAAAATCTACTTGAAGAAAAACAGAGACTTCAAGGACAGATTTTGGAACTTACTAAAGACCTAGCCAACTTTACTGAAGGAACAAATAATATTAACAGATTATTGAAGACTCAGAAAAGGTTGAATGATAAAAGAGGCTTAGGTTTCTCTGAAAAACTATCACCCAAATCATCAAGTTCTGATCTGCCTAAAAAGGATAAGAAAAGGTTGGTGGGTGTCCTCATTGTGACAAACACTGATTATTTAAATCTGACTGTAAACAGGAAGAGGAACCTGTACCTGTAACTGACCCTGGTGGACCCAAGAAAATATGCGTACCAAAAAATGCTTATTATCTATCTTGCAGATGTGTTAATCAAATCAAAGAAAACTCCCAGAATCACTGCAGATGAATGAATGAGAGGAACTCAAAATGAAGAAAAGTTTATGTTCCAAGAGCCTTCAACATAAGCTGCTGAGACAACAAAGGCATCTCTGGAAACAATGTTGAGTCTCAGAAAATACACATCATCATTTCATATCACTATGTATCCATGCTGGTAACATTATTTAATATTGTAATCCTTAAATATCTTTAAAAATTTGTATGCATGTAATTATTTGAAATACATGAACTCTCTGAAATATGTGTCTGCTGAAATTCATACCTGTTGAATTGTGTGAAATTGTTGAACGTATATACTTTCTGAAATTGTCACTTAATGACGTGGCATCCTGAGATTTTTGGCTTTTCACCTGTCTTCTGAAACTGCATGATCGCACGTCTCCCCAAGTATGCGCATCCTGTAACTGCCACCATTAATGCTACCTGAGCCTGTAAATATGTAAGTGGAAGCTATTTAACAGTTACACTCTCTTTGCTTTCTCTTGCTGTCATTTCTCTCTTCACCCCTTGAGTTCTCAGAATCTCCAAGTTAACCTAATTTCTTCCAAGCTTCTCTCTGCTACTGCAATGGCGTCCAAGAAAGCTGGTGGAAAGATTGTCCCTTTAAAGAGTGTTAACTTCAGGAACCTTGCTGAAAACGGGTTTGACCTCACAGATTACTTCATGAGTGTTGGGTGGCTACCTTTCTTCGATGTAATTGACTGTGGCTGGCATGAGGGCAGTATCTACGAGTTCTGGAGAACAGATAGAGAAGTAGAAGGTAACAGAAAGATTTATCTGAAGGCCAAAGTGATGGGCCATGAGATTGTGGTGGACAACACGGTGTTGGAGCAAGTAACGGGCATCAAGGGTGAAGGAGCTATCTTCATGCCAGACTGGTAAGCCAAAAATAGTGGAGCTGGGAAGTTCAATAAAATGCTTTTTGGAGATGTAGATCCCTCAAACCCTAAGGGAACTGGTACACTGAATATTCCCAGGCTTTTATTTACTGTGTTGGGATGTTGCATTATCCCCAAGGGAGGTGGCAAGGATCATGTCTCTGAGTTAGAGAGGTTCTGCGTCATTCACTTTCTCCAAAAGAAGAAAATAAACCTGCCATGGGTCATTCTATATGGCATGTTTAGGAGGGCACGGGACCTTGCTGCAAATCTGCCCCACAATACCTTGATAATTAAGATTCTGATGCATCACAAGGTACCAGTGGAGTACCTGTTTGACCACAAACGCCCAAGTTTCTTCAATGCAACAACTGTGAAGCAAATGGGAATTTCCCTGAAGAATCCTGCTGAAGGTGCTGCTGAGTCTAATCAAAAGGCTCATGTTGCTGCATTCCAGAAATCCATGCTACAGATTCTGGAAGAGGAATTGGAAGGTAATGTCAGGAAGGAGGAGTTCAAACCTTCTGAGGTTACTCCTGAAAAGAAAATTGTAAAGAAACCAAGAACCAAGGTCTCTAAGAAGATACTTACCCTTGCTGATCTGGAAAGGGTAAGAGAGGTGGAAGCTGCATATCGGAAAGCTACTCCATCTAAAAAAGTAGCTGAAGCATCTACATAACAGGAACTTAAACCTGTTCAGAAGGTTCACAATGAAACTCCTGAAATTGTGGGTCAGGCTACTAATGTGTCTGCTAAAGTTGCTAAGCCTACCTTGTCTTCCAAGGGACAGGCCATGATGGATGAAGCTGTGAGTGGAGGTTCTTCAGAACCACTCATTGTTAGGCCTCTATCCTCTATGCATCTTGATCCAGAATTTCAGAAAGTAGTGGAGATTGTCACTGCTATTGATGAAGAAGAAGAAAGAAAAAGAAAAGAACAAGAGGATAATGATAGAGCACTTGCTGAAGCTGCTCAAAAAGTTATGCTAGAAGATAAAGAGCTTGAAAGAGCTGCTGAAAGAAAAGGAAGAGACCTTCCAAGGCAACAAGATCCAAGCAGAGAAGGTTGTTGTCACCTGTTAAAGAAGCTGCTCCTGCTCCTACCCCTATGATCACAAGGAACGAGTCCATTCCAAAGGATGATGGTGAGATCTTTCAAGAAGATTTGAAGTAAGTCAAGACACAGTCTGTGTTGGACTTGAAGAAAGAAAGGATTGTTAAAAGGAAGATAAAACCTCCTTCTCCCTTTGTTCTTTATGACTGGACCAAGACAGGGTTGTACTAAAGAAAGCTTCAGGAAGCAGCCTTGAAGCCTGTACCTGCTGAGAAACCCTACAAGAAGTCCAAGGTACTCTTTGACAACCTGGATCCTGCTAATCTAGAAGATATGGTAAGTCCTGCTGATATTCCAGTAAAGGTAGTGGAAACAACTAAAAAGGAGTTTGATCCTCATACTGATAAAGTTCCTGAGAAGATTATTGATGAAGTTACCATTGCTGATGATGGTACTAATTTTGAAAAACATGGGATTGCTGAGGAAATCATCCAACTTGCTGCTGATAAGGTTGAAGAGGTTGAACCTGCTGACAACAACATAAGTGAACCTACTGAAGGTATTGCTGATAAAGTTCCAAGTGCAAACAAGGTTGTTGCACCTGCTGAAAGAGAAAAGGTTGCAGAACCTAATGCTGATAACCTAATGGAGACTGATCAATAGATTGTTGTGATAAGTCCCATTTCTACCATCCCTTTGAGGACTGAACCTGCTGAAGATACTGATCCATTTTCTTCAAGTCCTCTACGTCCATCACCTTTTGATGTTGATATCTCTGATGAAAGGGTGCCTAGTCAACTGGCTTTAGCTCCCACGTTGTCTAGTACTATTGGTTGGGAGTCCAGAGGAAGTTATGAAGATAAAGGCAATGGAAAGTTTGTTTGGGAGGGAAACCTTACTCCAAGAGAAATGATGTGGAAACCCAAGAGAAGGGATTACACCAGGAAGCCTACCTTTGACAGAGTAGCACCCATCCTGAGCTTTGATGATATTTTGAGGGTTGTTGAGTTCCCTCACCGATTCTATCGAAGTGCTTAAGCTAAAAGAAACAGATTACCCAAGTTTCCAAATTTGTATGAAGAGCTACTCCATTTCAAAAATCAATTGCCACTGCAACTACCCATGCAAGCTGGTTTGCATGTGGACACTGTTGAAAATGCAAGAATAAGGAGGATGGCCAAGGCTTTAAGGGGAGGATCTGATCAAATAGAAAAGATTAGACAAGGTATGGAACCTCCCAGACACTACTGGAAGAATATTGATGTGGAATCACCTGATGCAACATTGATACCTGCTGATGATTGGATTCTCATCAGGCACTTAAACATGGAAGCCGAAGTGTACTCTAACTATGTTGCTGAAAAAGCTGGTTGTAGAGGGTTTAAGCCTCCAACTCATCTTACCATGAAGCCTTCAACTAAAATTTATTGGCAACCAGACAAAGTTGTGCCAAGACTGCCACTTGTTGGAGGACCAGAAGATAATAAGACGGAGCCAAAGTTCTATTCTGCCTATATGGATCATCCAGAACCTTCCACCAGAGAAGAATGGGAAACACTCCATGAAGATCTTGAAGCTTATGGGGGCTTTGACCACTCTTAGAGAGACAGGATTTGGGAATCATATTGGTATGAAAGGGAAAATGGGGGGTCCTACTCAGGAACTAGATATGACTTTATTGACTGCATGACCAAGAGCACCCTCTCAACTCAGGAAGTCCGTACCTAGTTTCCTGGAACTTTTCCTGGTTCCAAACGTGTACTTGATGAATACAAGGAAGAAGACTGGGCCACAGTGGTATATACTCTTACTGTCTACACTTGCCTGATTGCCAATCCTGCTGAATATGGTTTTCCTGTTGGCTTTATGGAGATCACTTTCACCTGGAAGCACGTTAATATCATTTACAAGGAAGCTGATCTTGTTGAAGTTCTTGCCATGAGAGAATATGACATCAGAAGGCTAAGGAGAAGAAACAATAGACTGCAAAGCATAGTGAAGCATCTGAATGTTGTTCCTCTTCGTCCTCAGAATGTTGATTCCAAGCCAAAGCTTAAGAGGACCAACAGCTTTTGATCTGCCATAATTTCAGAAAGTCTATATGTTTACAAGTTTTTGTTGTGTTGAACCTTCTGAATTTTAATATGATTATGATATATCTTCTTTGTGGTTTGTCTACGTGAATTTATTGTGCTTTGTCTCGCATTGAATCAGCTGCGTAAGTTACAACTTGCAATGTTTGAAATTAATGTTTATATCTAATACGTCTGAATTAATTTCTGTGCATACCTACCCCGTACTTATTAACTGCATTTATTACTTATATTTACTTCTACCCACCCTTTTGATTGATGACAAAAGGGGGAGTATTTAAAAAGAATTATAAAAAGAAAAGAAGTTAAAAAGGAAGTATTTGAAATCTAAAGTTAAATGTATTTTGGAAGAAATCTCTGTTTCAGGGGGAGCAAGGTATTCAAAACAAGTATCTGATTTAGGGGGAGTATATTATAATCTTTACACTTTTATTTCCCTTCAGATATTTGCTAAGTTTCTTTTAAAACAAATTTGTCATCATTAAAAAGGGGGAGAATATTGAGTCTCAAAATATTATTAAGGATATTAATAATGTTTAAAGTCTCATCAATCCTAAGTTTTAATGGATAACAAATTAGAGTTAAAAGGATTACTTTTTAAGAACAGTTTTCACTTGAAGGAAGTGTGTTTAAATGTTTCAGCAACCTTTGTGAAGAGCTACCCTCTGATATATGACAACTCTCCGAAGTTGAACATGCTGTTATGGGGAACTCTCTAAAGAACAAAAGACCTGCTGAAGTTCATCCATCCTTCTGAAGTGTTAAAATAACCATTTAAAAAAGAACTGCTGAAGACCTACATCGTAGCATTTGACTGAGGTCTAAAGGCTGTCTGCTCAAGACTTCAATGCATCCTTTTCGTCTGAAGTAAGTTTGATTCATTTAAGGAATGTTTTCAGGATCCCTTTGTGATGTCAGAATCACTTAACCTTAAAAAGGGAACCTGTTGTACGTGTCAGAGCAGTGTCACAGACTGCAACACCTGCAAGTCTCAAAGTCAGAAGCTTTAAGGAGATTGTTTCACAACGTCTTAAATAGCATTAAATGTTATCCCTCAACGGTGAATGAGCATTCCTCAACGGTTTTATTTCAAAACTATATATATTGCTTCATGGAAGACTTTGAAGATGGCGACCAAGCTCAGAGAAGAATTTTATTGAGCCACAAAACTCTGCAAAGTTCAAACTGTTATTCTCTGATAATCCTTGTACTTAGAAAATTCCTATTGTATCCTGAGTTCATACTCAGTTATCCTTTGTACAAGATATTTTCTCAGTTTAAGTTTCTCAAGAACTTAAACATCCATTTACTGTAAACACTTTTAAGTGTCTGAGAGCCTGGAGAGGCTTGGTGGAACAAAGAATACTTGGGATTGAGCCTGGAGAGGCTTGTCTGCAAAAGAATACTTGGGTTTGCGCCTGGAGGGGCTTGTCTGTAAAACAATACTTGGGTTTAGCCGCCTAAAGAGGTTGTGGAAAAAATAATACTTGTAACTGAGATCAGTTAGTGGAAATCCTTTGTTGGTTTAGCATTGGGACTGGATGTAGCTCACGGTGGATGTGAGTGAACCAGGATAATTTCTTGCTAAGTTTTCTCAACCCTTAACTCTTTTTATATTTGTTATTTGATCTAACAGAAGGGTTCTAAATAATTAGTTTTATAAGTTTGAACGTAAGTCAATCTTAAACTCTTTTTAAAACAATTTTTTAATACTGTGATTTGAACTTGCTGAAGCACTTCAGCAAGTCTCTAAAAACACCAGTTTCAACAAGTTACTCAAAAGTTTTGTTAAACTCTGTTTGTGAAAAGGTTTCCAAGAAAATCTATTTGAAATTTTAAAACACTATTCAACCCCTCTTCTAGTGTTTCATGTGGTTTCTACATTTATGTCATAAGTTAAGCTTTGCAAAGACTTTAATTTAGGTAGTCGAAAATAAAAAAAAAAGTAACCCTAGCCTTGACCATAACAATGTGGTGGCTTGGATTGTACTTTTGGAGCTACCAAATAATCTTTAAAATAAATGAACTTATAATGATTCACAATTGGTCATGAGTCAGGTTGAGGGATAAGTGAGGCTTAAATATTGACTCACAGTTGGTCATGAGTATTCAGTGGCTTACAGTGGGTCATAAGTCAAGTTGAACGATAATATCAAATTAAGGACCTATAGTTGACAAGACACACGGACAAGGTAAAAGCCTAAACTATTAGGTTTAAATATTTCAACCAAAGCACATAGTAAGAGAGAGAAGAACTTAAGAGATGACTTACTTTCAAAGCTGGGAAGCATAAAGAAACTAAATGTGTGTTTGATTTCCATCAAAACCACGTTTCAAACGTAGATCAAGTGTAAACCTAACATACTCTAAGTTGTAACTGAACAATCATTCAAGAAGCATTGCATGCTTCGAGCATTGAAATTGAAAAAGTTTTAAATTTAAAAACTAATCAGCTAGGCGACATGGATGATGCCCATTGTAAGGTATCTAAAGTAAGAGAAACTCTCAACTGACAAACAAGAGACTTAGAGGCTTATGCACCAAGCTAGCTTCTATGTGTTATTGGCATACCAAACCTATTACAAACCCTGTCTTAAAATGTGTATTCATACAACAAAGAAAGCACAAGATGAAGGAAGTACATATTAATGACACATCTCAACCATAAATGGTTCAATAACTACCTTGGTTAACACCACCAATCTCATGCTAACAAGATCAAATCCTCGGAATTAGGCTTCAATCAATGGACTGCTCATTAAGATGCCTCAATCATGCCATAATGACTACAAACCAAAAAGTATATAAGTTATGCATAGAAATTGCAAATATCATGTTCACCATACCCACCCCTTAAAGATAGGGTTGACCATCGGTCAGGTATGGTCGGTTTCGGGCCAAAAAGGCCCAATCTGCCATTACCCACATGAATGAAAACTCGGGCCGCTTCCGACCATATAGGCCCTCAGGTTAGGCGGGTCTCCGATTGTGCGGGTGGGCGGGTGGGTTATTTCGGGTTGGAGCTTTTCATTGGGCTGCAACAGTTTTTTGGTCTATTCAAATTTTTTTGGGTTGGAGCTTTTTATTGGGCCAGTTTTTTTGTCTGTTCAAAATTTTCACATTTTATTAATATTTGGTTAATTTGTTTAAACTTAATGCAGTCTGATTTTTACATTGGGTTGTTTAAAATTTTAATTGTAATTGTAACAAATAATCTGTTCTTGTAAATTACACTATCAATAACTAATTAAAATATTAACAATAATAACTAATCCAGTAAAAGCCAAAATTAAAAATATTAACCAATCCAGCAAAAATCAAAATTAACAGAACAATGAAGTCCAGTCCTAAATTAAACCCTAACTTCACAACCACCGCCATTCGCGATCGATCCTCCACCGTGTCGTCGCGGCCCAAAGTCGCTACCTTTGTTTATCTTCTCCTTCTGTATTCTTCTGTTCCAAAGCCACCATGTCTCCCACATACACCCTGTGGCAACCTAACAACAATGAAAGAAGGAACAAGAAAATCAAATTCAAACCAAAAGAAAAACAGAAAAATGGGAGACGGATGTGGGAGAAGAAAAAGATATGGTAACATCTACCATTGTACCGTCGCGACCTAAGGACGCTGCTGTTGCCGCGTTGCTCACGGCCACAGTTGCTTCAGCCGCACTGCTCGCGGCCACTGCATGGCCACCGCCGTTGCGCGATCTATGCAACCTCATCGTTTCGTCGCCCATGCCGAGAGTGTTGCCATCATCATCCTCAGCACCACCGTAGTCGCGCCTTTTCGTCGCACCACCGTCCCAGATTCCACCACAACTTCCTTTGCCGCAAGCGCCACTGCCATCATCATCAGAGGACCACCGTCCAACACAAGCGCGCTCCGCACTGTGTCCAGGAACACAAACAGAAGGAATACAACACAGAGAAATCACAAAGCAAAATCAGAGAGAGATGGTGAAAAAAACTGAGTTGCTATTGTCTAGTGTTTCAGAGATGGAGAATAAAGGTTCTGTCTTTGTCTTTGAGAAGAAGAGGGAGAGGCCGAGAGAGAAAAAAAGAGTGAGAGGGAGATGAAGAGGTTGTTAGGTTCATTGAACAAGGTGAGAAATTTATGTGGGTGAGAGGGGGGTTTGCAGTCCGAGACTCTGAAATCAGATGGAAATAAAAAAAAATGGACGGCTATAATTTTTTTGAAAGCACACGGGTAGATAACTTGGCAAAATCATGTGATCTTGCTTTCAAAATATTATTGCTTCGGTCGGTTTCGGTTACCGATGGATTGCATTTTGCAAACCCGAAATCGACCGAATTAACCCATACTAGCCCCTGAAAAATTACTTGATAGACCTGTTACCCGTGTTTATCCGTTCGCGCCTGTTTGTTTTGCTTCAGATTTGTCGGTTCGCGGGCGGGTTGAAGAAAGATGGACACCCCAAAATACCTTGAAGAAATTTTGTACTAGGTTAATTTTAAGGAAACTTTGTGTGAACACTTTTATTTATTTTATATCTATATCCAAACGGTCCATAATGATTATATTTTCTCATGTAATTGTTAAAATAGTTAATCTTATTAAATAATGTACAATGAAACATCTACAAATTTAAATTTTTTTATAGTGATAATAAATTTAAGTTAGGGTATTAATGTATTGTTAAAGTTAGGATCATATATGCTATTAAGTGACTTACCAAAGTTAAACAATAAAAAATGAAAAATATTTATTAAAAATTACACTACATAATATGTTTATATCTTAAAAGTTATATTTTGTATCAAACATTTTTTTGGTTTATTGAATAGTACCTTAAAGCATTCATTATTAATAATCATTTTAAAGTCAGACTCTATATATAAAATTAATTTAAGTTCAACTAACTATCGAACTGATTTATTTAAATTGCAGGAATATACTTACAAATGCTAGGAATACACTCTTTTAAACACTCTATTTAACACACTTCATGTGATTGGTTAAAATCCACATAGGTCCCACCACTTGAGAGTGGGACCCACGAATTTGGTGGGACCCATGTGAATTTTAACCAATCACATGAAGTGTGTTTGAGAGAGTGTTCAAAAGAGTGTATTACTAGCACTCCTCATATACTTAAACTTTATAGAATATCTATTAGTAAAAATTAAAAAGCATATGGTATAAAAAAATATTTTTCTCTCTTTTTTTATATTTGGATAGGTCCATATACAATTGTATACGAACATGGGTGTCTCCATTTATTTATAATAATAAATATGAAATGATATGTAAAAAAATAATAAAATGATGAATGAGAGGTTCAGAATAAATGATTGGCCATGTGGTTGGGTATACGAACAAAAAGTTGCAAGTGATTGGGGGAAAATGGCAGGTACATGAGTTGAGACTATCCACACCTCCACCCAAAGGGAGAAAGAAGAAAGGCGTCATCCGCAAATTCAAGCGAGATCCTTGAGAAAACAATAAACCATTATATTAAAACATAGATAAGATCAATTATTCTTGAGGAAGAAATATTAGGACCCGTTGGTGCACAGGATAAGAGACAGGATATGATAACTTTATCATATCCTGTCACTTATCATGTGTTTGTTGCACCAATATGATATGATAACTTTATATCATTTCCTTAGTGTAATTCTTAGCCCGAGGGGGAGCTGAGTTAGGGAGTGACAGGATAGGATAAGATAAGATAAAAAAATTTCTTTCTTCCTCATTTATCCTCTCTTTCTCTCTCCTCTCTCTTCCCTTTCTCTCTCCTCTCTCTATCTCCTATATCTTTCCTCTCTCTCCTCTCTCTCCTCTCTCTCTCCTATCTCTTTCCTCTCTCCCCTCTTTCTCTCTCCTCCCCCTCTCTCCTATCTTTTCCCTCTCTCTCCCCTCTCTCTCAATCCTCTCTCTCTTTCCTCTTTCTCTCCCCTCTATCCCCCATCTTTTCTCTCTTGCTCCCCTATGTCTCCTCTCTCTCCTCTCTCCCCCTCTTTCTCTCTCCTCCCCCTCTCTCCTCTCTCTCTTTCCCCTCTCTCTCCTCCCTCTCTCTCTCCTCCTCTCTCTCTATAATAACGATTTCTGCGGTAATTTTCATATTAATTTTAATATTTTTAACAATTTTATTTTTTATAAAATAAATTTAAATATTTTTTAATAAAAATAAATTTTTATTTATGTGTGCTTGCTGAAAAGCAAAAAAAATAATTTAAATTTGTAATAAAGGTAATTTTGTTATTTTAATATTTTTATATCATATCCTACCATAATCTGTCCATGTCAAACGTAGGATGAGATAAAATAATCATATTTGTCTTCTTATCCTGGTGTACATCAAACATAGAATAAGATAAGAGCTTATCCTGCTCTTATCCTATCATGTCACTATCCAACTCTCTTATACTATCCTATCCTATCATATCATGTGTACCAAACGGGCCCTTAGTGTGTTTGGTTGATTCCAAAATTACGTTTCAAATATGAACGTGAATTTGAACCACTTGTTCATGATAGAAATTAAGGGTGTGTTTAATTTATACGGGATCTACATTTTAAAATATGATTTTAATGGAAATCAAACAAACACAGATGTAGGGATGTCAACGGGGCGGGGCGGGGCGGGTGCGGGTAGTACCTACCCGTATAGGTATCCGCTAAAATTAGCGGGTACCCATGCGGGTAATGGGTATCCGCGGGTATTCACGGGTACCCATTAATGTTTAAGAATTTAAATTTTATTAAAAAAATAGAGGAGATGTTATATAATAAATTATAATATCATACTATATATATAAACAATCATTATATAATACCATTACATGTTAATATATTAAAAATATTATCAAAAATTATTATAAAATAAATTATATCTCATCATAAAATAATAAAAAATCTTAATATTCAAATATATTTAATAAAAAATATGTTTTAATGAGTATGCGGGTACCCGCGGGGCGGGTAGTATAATATCCGTCCCCACCCATTTAATAAATATGCGGGTACCCATTACGGGTATCCGTAGGTGCGGGTTTTTTGACATCCCTACACATATGCAGTATAAATCAAACACATCATAAGAATAACATCTCAATTTGAACTTTGAATAGACGTGGAAACTCAATTAACACTTTATGGAGGTAATAAATAAATAATCTCTTATAATATCATACTCTTGTTGCATTCAAATTTCAATCAATTTTTTTTTGTTTAACCACAGTCCACAGGTATTCTCCACGGGAGACAATCATGTTTGAGCCGGAAACATCCACATCATGGTGGGGCTAGCTGTCTCAGCGGCAGTTTTTTCCATTCACAAGACTTGAACCCGAGACTTTACTTAAAAATTTCAATCAATTTTGTTACTGCGGTTCCCTTTTGTTAACTATGTAAATCATTACTTTATTAAATGGAATAGCTAACTTTCAGTTCTTTAATTTTTGTAAATAATTAGAACAGTACTTTGTTTTATTGATCCAAAACATCTTACACGACACTCATTCTGATCGGATATCTAATGTCGTAGCGATAATTACGAGATAATCAGGAAGATGTTTCAGCTAGCATTTAAAAAAATCCTCAACCGGATTTTGTTTAACTGGACCAAATTTTTCCAACTTTAAAAACACACCCTAACATTAGTAATAATTTTGTATGATCTTTACTTAATTGAATCTCTTGCTTTGAGTTTGAAGAGCCAAATTTAACGAAGAGAGGCTCACATGCATTTATGACATTCGCTTTGATTTTATTTCAGTAATGTTAAAATATGAATCCTTTGCATATTGCTAATTTTAAGCATCCCTGAACTACCACTGAAAAAAAAAATAACGGTATTGTTTTACGTGTTTTAACGGTAAAATTGAGTGTCCGTTTTTTGTTACAAGTTAGCAAATTATTGAGTCAATTTCGCATAATTAATTTTAAGTTTAAATATGTTTTTAGTTCCTCGAAAATTAATGAATTTTGTGTTTAGACAGTTTAGTTCTTATAAAATTTTTCACCTAAGTTTAATCCCTCTTTAATTTTTTATTTCCAGGTTTAATCATTGCCTTTAATTTACACTATTAAGTAATGATCTGACACTCTTACAATACACTGACGTATAATAAACATCTCAATAAAATTTTATATTAATGTCAAATTATATATATGTGATGTATAGTAAATTCGATCAATCTAACAGTGAATTACTTGATACAATGATAAAAGTTATTCAATTATATAGATTTGGTGTAATTTAGACGGATCTAATTTGATCTTTCCTATTTATAAAATAATAAAACCTCTTTTTTTTATAATTAAGAAAACTTCCGTTCACGTAAAACTCTATTTTATATAAGAAAAAGAAAAAAAAACTGAAACTGATTATTATTTTAATTTTTAAGAGTTCAAGTTTTTTATATAATTATCTAATTTTGTGTTGACATTTTTACTTAACCAGTTTATTTTTTTTTCAGATTTATATAAGGCATTTTTAATTTATTAAACAGTATAAAAAGACCTCGTTCAGTACAAGTTTGAAAACATTTTTATTAATATTAAATTAAAATTAAAAATATTTTAAATTATATTTATTTGTGATAATTAACTATGAATGATTAGTACCCCCCCGTTTTTTTTTTGTTTAGCCACATGTATCCTCCACGGGAGGCAATAGCTCCCTCAGCAGAGATTTTTTTCCATCCACAAGACTCGAATCGGAGACCTTGCTTAAGGGGAATCAAACATGTACTACTTGAATCAACTCTCGTTGGTGTAGCCCGTTTGAAAACATAGTGATACTCTAGAAAATGGGTTTTAAAGAATTGAAATAAAATCATTTCATTAAATATGCTTCATAACTCATGCATAATTAATTTGCAGTAATTGATTTTAAAATTAAATTTATCCAAATGTAAACTAAAAATGTTATTATTAATCTCTATAAAATAGATTTGAGTCCTTATTTTTTTAGAGTAGAATAATCTAGTTATAAACTCTTCATTATATAAATTCATGCCATGCTTCCATTCTCATTAAACTCCATATTTCTACGTAATGATGCATATTATGAGGATTTATTAAAGGCTTAAATATGTTTTTAGTCCCTATAAATATAGGTCATTTTATTTTTAGTCCCTATAAAAATTTTTTTGGTTTTTCATCCCTATAAAATTTTCCGTTTGCCATTTTGGTCCCTGTCGCTAACTTTAAGCTTATGTAGCTAACGGAGTGCCACATCATCCTGCCACATGTGATTTTTCTTCCAGCTTAATTTTGTTTTTAGTCCCTATAAATATGGTCTTTTGTTTTTAGTCCCTATAATTTTTTTTTTATTTTTCACCTCAATCTTATCCCCATCCAATATCACAGTGTCCTTTTGCTTCTTCTACTGCATTGTTACACTTGAAATTCTTAAACTCTTCACGGTGGGTTTAAGGAAATAAATTCTTTATGTATTCAATTATTTAAAATTTATAATTTTAAATTTTTCCATATTTTTGTCAACTGTTCATTGGTCGCGAATTCTTTTTTATTCACACGTGTCAAACTTTTTATCTTTAAGCTAAACCCCGCCCTAATTAAATTCTTAATATAAATACTTAATAATGGACCAAATTCATTGTACTGCAAAATTACGTAATATTTATAATTTTTTTGTACAAATATTAAAGTACAAAACATAAATATTAATTAGACACAAAAAATGAAATATATCTACTCATTTAATTTTAAAAACTAAAATAGTAAAACGTTATCATATATTTATTATATATGATATTATAAACTATACTCCACTTAAATTATAATCCACTTCATAAAAAAATATAACAATTAACAAATGAATAGATTTTAAAAAAGGACGAAACTAATATATTATAATATTCAAAGAAACTAATATATTATAATGTAAATATAAAAAGAAACTAATATACTGTGAGGTAAAATTTAAATTAATTTTTCTTCCTCTTGGGTACACAATGTTTATTATCATACCTTATCATTTCTTCAAATTAAATTATTTGAGTTTCTTCATAATTGATAATAGTAATTTAATAAGTATACATATTATCTTTATTTTTTTTAAGTATTGTTATATATAGTTATCACTTCCACTATTAATATAATAAAATTAATATATATTACTCAACTAACTGCTCACGTTATTATTTTTATTATCTATGGTGATGTATCAACAAGGACTTAAAACTCTTATTTACCATGATAATTTTAAGTTTTGTAATATTATAAGAAATATAGAGTACAAAGAGATAATTTAAAAATATAGAGTACAAAAATATAAATTTAAAAATATAAAGTACAAAGAGATACTCATTAATTTCAAATAAAGGTCGTTACTAGTTTTTCTCATTTTATACAGTAAATTCAAGTGTATTGAAATTTCAAAGAATAGAATACATAAATAATTTATTTCCTTAAACCCACCATGAAGAGTTCAAGAATTTCAAGTGTAACAATGCAGTAGAAGAAACAAAAGGACAATGTGATATTGGATAGGGATAAGATTGAGGTGAAAAACTAAAAAAAAAATTATAGGGACTAAAAACAAAAAGACTATATTTATAGGGACTATAAACAAAATTAAGCTGGAAGAAAAATCACATGTGGCATGATGACGTGGCACTCCGTTAGCCACATAAGCTTAAAGTTAACGGCAGGGACCAAAATGGCAAATGGAAAATTTTATAGGGATGAAAAACCAAAATTTTTTTTTAAAGGGACTAAATACAAAATGACCTATATTTATAGGGACTAAAAACATATTTAAACCTTTATTAAATCAAATTAATATCATTTTTTAATTAATTATTTATTTTAAAGGAAAATTTTGTTTTCTTTAATTTCTTCAATTAAATCTTCACTTAAAGCTTGATCATCATTACACACAATTGGATAAGAAATTATCATTAAGGTAATCTTTTTTTTCTAGACAAATAAAAATAAATTAAAAATGAGTACAAGGTATTCCAACCCATTCAAAGTAGCAAATACATCATAACTTGACCGGGTATAATAGGATAAGAAAAAAAAAAATCAAATACCCAGCAAGACTAAATTCCCAAAAAATAATTATACAACTCCAAAACACAAAACTAAGGCCCGTACGTAGTAAAAACCAGCAAATGTGGTAGCAAATGACAAAACTTCCTTGCACCCAAATAGCTTCCTGACCGTGTAGAAAATTTGCAACAATATGAATCCACTGCTAATCAAATGAATAAAGAAAAACCACCTTCCTCAAGTCGGAAAAAAGAAGAATGAATCATGAATCAACAAGTCTATCAATCCTTAACCCTCATCCATGCATTTCCAAGATCTTTATTTTATCAATTCCAATACATCCAGAGGTTTCATGATTCTTTGTGAAAATATTGTGTCGTTCCTAGCCACCCAAATTAACTATAATGTTTATCAACCAAAAGGAAGACCACCTGATTTGATGCATTATAATTTGGTATGCCCACAAATTATTCAAAATTAAACAAACAATTGTGGTGTCGAGCATAACAATACCAAATCATTGCAAACATGACATCTAGATTTGATAAACATAAAAGCACTAAAAAATAATATGTGAAGTAGATTTCACACATTGGCCACGCCAAACACAATCTTATGCAGAAGCTGGTAGTACCTTCCTCTTAATTAAGTTTTATTTTATTGGGATTCTATATAAAATAGCCTTCCAAGCAAAATTAGAAATCTTAGGAAGTACTTCATTGGACCATAGAAATTTATATATAAGAAAAATAGCATAAAATGACTGGTTAACAATGACTTGATATGTTGACATTACAGAATAAGCTCCGAATCATGTTTCTAAACCCAATTATCATTTTAGTCTTCAAATAAGCACACAATTTGCAAATCCAACAATAATTGCTCTTGTTCCCATGGGAAGAGATCCCTACGTCAACACCAATTGCATAAAACAACACCCATTCACGCCTGTTACGTACTGGACCAAGAAGCCCAATATTCATAAGGCCCAATCCAGTAAGGCACGTTGAACTGGACCGACATGCATGTCGGTCGTATTTCATTATCCCGGCCCTCATCCTATGGTTACTGGATGAGGAGCACCATAACATCCCATGCACCTTATCTCACGGAGTATAACCCTATGGATCATGGCCCATGGCCCAAATCTCAAAATATTCTCCTATAAATACTGTAGATATCAGAGGTGTCAGGTACGCATTAATTACACATTTGTTGCCCTATCTCGGACCTACACTGACCTGAGCGTCGGAGTGCCTTTGCAGGTACCCCCACCGCCGGTGAGATCCGAGGTTTGAGATTCATCACGTTCCCAGTCCCGTGTTCGACATCTACCTATTGATCCAGATTCGAGATACAACCCCGGATCTAAATTCGATATTATTACACGAACATTTTGGCGCTAGAAGGAGGGCCTTCCCTTGTCCCGTAACACCATGACAGTCAGCACCAGATTGCAATCAAGAAGGGCTAGGCTAGTACCAACCCCGGATGGTTGGGTTGACGATCTTGGGCAAAATGAGGAAGCTTTTAAAGAGATTGGTGTTAGGACCACAGGAAACACTAGAAGGGGGGTTGAATAGTGTTTTATAATCTTTTATGAATTTTTGGAAAACCTTTTTAACAAGCAAAACTGATTTGAGAATATTTGATCAACTTTCCAAAACTGGGAAGTTCAGCAACTTGCTGATGCAACTCAGAAGGTTGAATAAAAGCTTTTAAAATGTTTTTCTCTTAAAGAAAGGATTGTTTTTCTGCGCGAATTAATAAAATAACTTTTCTTAAACCCTCCTTGGTTAGAAATAAACAGATAACAGTAGAAAGTAAAGAGATAAGGGTAGAGAGAACTTAACACAGAGATTTATACTGGTTCACCCACTAACCCAGTGAGCTACATCTGGTCCCAGGGCAAAACTCCACTGGATTTTCCACTAATCCCGCAAGATTACAACAAGTATTATTTGCACACCTGGCCTCTCCAGGTCCAACCGAGTATTGTTTGCACGCATGGCCTCTCCAGGCCCAATGAGTATTCTTTTACAGACAAGCCTTTCCAGGCTCAACGAGTATTCTTTTACAGACAAGCCTCTCCAGGCTCAATCAAGTATTCTTTGTACACCCGGCCTCTCCAGGATGAACCGAGTAATCTTTATTCCACCAAGCCTCTCCAGGCTCTCAGAAACTTATTAGTGTTTAAAATAAGGAATAGGTTAAGTTTATGAGAAACTTAAACTCAGTGTTCTCTTGTACGAAGGTCTAACTAAGTGAAACTCAGGACACAAAGGAAAAATCTAGGTACAAAGAATTTGATACAACAGAGTGTTTAGGCTTGAAAGTATTTTCTGATGAATCTTGGCCATTCTCTCTTGTGTTTATCTATTTGCCTATCTTTAGGTTTCATTTTCATTCTGGTTTTTGGATAGAGCTTCGTTGAAACTTCACCAGGGGTTCACCAAAAGGATCACCAATTCTTCATAGTCTTTTGTGAGTCTATTTATAAAGTCTTGAAATAAATCTGTTGAGGAGAGCTTCATTCACCGTTGTGAGATGGCATTAAATGCTTTTAGAGTCGTTGTGAAAAGCTCTTCTAATAGCATTAGACTTTTGAGATGTGCCGGTATTGCAGACTGCAACACTGCTCTGACTCGAACAGCAGATTCCATTTGAGGTAATGTGATTTTGACAACACGGTTGAACTTTGAATTCATTCCTTAAATGGATCAAGCTTGCTTCAGACGTTAAGAAGATGTTATGACTCTAGCAGGCGGCTTTCTGGCTTTAGTCAACAGTTAAATCGAGGTCTTCAGCAGTTCTTCTAGAAATCCGTAACACTTCACAAGGCTGAAAATGAGTTCAGTAAATCTTGACTCTTTGGAAGGTTCCCTCATATTGGTAGGTTCATCTTGAGGCTTCTTCTTCATAGCACTTACTGAAACAATAAAGCAAAAACACCCTCAAGTGATGTTGTTCTTAAAAGTAATCCCTTTTTAAATCAAATTTGTTGTCTATTAAAACTTAGGATATGTGAGTCTTGAATCTGATTTGAGTACTTAAATTGAGTTTGAGACTCAACAATTGGGACTTCGCACCCAGTGATACAAAGAAACCAGACAGCCCCGACCCCATATCGTTTCGAGTTAGCAAAAGAAGTTCCCCTACAACCTGCAAATCCCCGGGACGAGATTATCCGTCAACTCGAGGCACTCCTGAGGGAACTTGAGCAGAGGAACCCGGGGCCATCCCTCGTTCCCCAACCTCAAATACCACATGTCGTAGCCCAGCTTGAAGAGCGACTCCGACAATTGGAACGCAGTATTAGCCAACCACAACCCCAACCAACAACCCATTCTCACCCAAACACAAGCCATCACAACCAAGCTTACCAGGAAGTCACCCAACCTAAAAATAGACCCCCACTGGGTCAACCCATTCCATTTAGACACCCATTCTCGGACTGTCTTTCCAGATCTGAGATTCCAAAGCCTTTCCGCAACGCCCTAGACCCTGTCAAGCACATTGAAGCCTTCTGTAACAAAATGTTGTTTGTGGGCACTCCAGAAGCTGTCATTTGTAGATCTTTTCCTCGCACATTGAAAGGAGAGGCGCTCGCTTGGTTTAAAACCCTCCCACCCCGGTCCATAGAACGGTGGGAAGATTTACACTCAGCATTCATGGGACGTTTCACCATATCCACGGAACTCCCCGGAGATCAATTCACTTTGGCAAAGGTCAAGCAGAATCGAGATGAACCTTTGAGAGTTTTCTTGGGGCGTTTTTACAAGGAATGTGTTCTGATTCCCGATCTCGCTGAAAACATGCAATTAGTGTGCGCCGTCTCGGCCCTAAGTCCGGGATCCCCCTGGCTATTTCTTTATCAGAGGAACCTGTGCGGACTATGGAGCGGTTCAGGAAGAGGTCCCAAAAATTTGTGGGAAGAGAAATCCATCTTGCGGGAGCGACTATCCAGGCATCCCAGAAGCAGGGTTGTGATGCATTCTCACATGACAAGCACCGCCATAAAGACAAACACAACCACCATCATGACTCACCATGGCTCAAAGGCTGATATAACAATTACCAGCCACTCAATACTGCCGCAAGTAAGATCCTGAAAGAAGTCATGAACACAGAATTGGCCAATGCAAGGAAACCTCTCCCCCTAAATGTAGCAGTACAAAAGGATAAAACTAAATACTGCGCTTTTCATGAGGGATTTGGACACACCACAGATGAATGTATCCAATTAAGGAACCTTATTGAGGAATTGATTCGAGATAGTAGACTAGCCAAGTATGTGCGGAGAGGACGCAACCAGGGTGGATACAAACGCCCTGATAACAAAAAGAGATCCCCGAGCCCAGGAGGGGACAGAGGAATGAAGCGGAGAAAATCCAAGTCCCCACCAAGGGATGAAGGCGAGAAAGAAACCACGAATCCCGGACCCAGCAACCGAGATTTACATGTCGTTACACCTAGGGTAAGAATTAATATGATTTCTGGAGGTTTTGCAGAAGGGGGAACATCCAACAACTCCAGAAAGAGGCATTTGAGAGAAGTTTACGCAGTGGAAAGGTCAGAAGAAACTCTCAGTCCGAACCAAGTTCCAAACCCAGTTATTTCTTTTTCTGACGGAGATTTCCCTAACGGTATTGAGGCACACGACGACCCTTTCATCATAAGGGCTTTGATCAGAGATGGAGACGTCGGCCGCATCTTCGTAGATCAAGGCAGCTCCGCCGACATCATATTCCATAGAACTTATGAACAACTTCTACTACCACCTGAATCCCCGTTACCCTACGACAGAGACCTGATCGGATTCACTGGGGAGAGAATACAACCCAAAGGATACTTGCAAACAACCCTCAGAGGCGGCTCCGATACCGACAACAAAGCTGTCAGTGCAAAATTCCTTGTAGTAGACTGCCCCGGCCTCTATAACGCAATCCTCGAGCGACCTTCATTGAATGCGTTAGGAGCCATCATTTCCACCAAACACTTAATGATGAAATTCCCCAGCCGGGATGGACGGGTCATTTCAGTGCCAGGAGACAGAAATGAGGCAAAGAGGTGTTACAACGCCACACTCCAACGCATAGTTTTGCCGAATGCTGAAAGAAAAACTTCAGGCCAAGGTAAGGTATGTCTGGTGGACCTCAACCCTAGAGCCGAGATCCAGGAGAAGCAACAAGATCGTATTGAGCCTGTGGGAAAAACACGACTCTTGAAAATCGGTGACAGTACCGAGAAAACTACCAAAATCGGATCAGATATGCCCATTGGGATGAAGAAGAGGATGAAATCTTTGCTACTGGCCAACGCGGCTCTCTTTGCATTGATGTCGTCTGACATGCCTGGTATAGACCCCAACTTTTGTTGCCACAAGTTATCAATTAATCCGGGTGTTAAACCTGTGTCTCAAAAGAAAAGGAAGATAGGTCCTAAAAGACAGGAGGCAATCCGAGTTCAAGTCGAGGAACTGCTTAAAGCCGGCTTCATACGATAGTGCAAGTACGTCACTTGGATTTCTAATGTCGTCCTAGTAAGAAAATCCAATGGGAAGTGGCGTATGTGTGTTGACTACACAGACCTGAACAAGGCATGCCCAAAGGATCCTTTCCCACTCCCCAACATTGACCAACTGGTGGACAATTCTTCTGGTTACGAGTGGCTTTCATTCATGGATGCCTACTCGAGCTACAACCAGATTCTCATGAATAAGGATGATGAGGAGAAGACGACCTTCATCACGGACAAGGGCATTTATTGTTACACCATGATGCCTTTTGGCCTAAAGAACGTCGGTGCAACCTATCAACGAATGATGACGAGGGTTTTTGGCGACATCATGGTCAAATCAGTCGAGTTGTACATTGATGATATCATCGCTAAATCTCCAAAGTCAGATGACCACGTAGCCGACTTAGAAGAAATTTTCAACATGCTCAGAAGGCATAATATGAGGCTAAACCCGGCCAAGTGCACATTCGGGGTCCCATCAGGACATTTCTTGGGTTTTATGCTAACCAGTAGAGGGATTGAGGCCAATCCTGAGAAGTGTAAAGCAGTATTGGAGATGAAAAGCCCAAAAACAATCAAGGAGATCCAACAGCTCAATGGGCGCATCACGGCCCTAGGCCGGTTTATCCCGAACTCGGCCCTAAAGTCCATTCCCTTCTTCCAACTCATTCGCAAGGGGAAAACTTTCGAGTGGACCTCGGATTGTGAGGAAGACTTCCAAGCACTCAAGCAAGTCCTGGCCAATCCACTAATTTTGGTGAAACCGGCCCCTGAAGAACCCCTGTTCCTTTACATTTCGGTCACGAACCAAGCAGTTGCTTTAGTACTCATCAAAGAAGAAGGAAAGAGTCAGCGACCTATCTACTTTGTCAGCAAGGCGTTGCAAGGTCCTGAACTCCGGTATCAGAAGTTGGAGAAAGCTGCTCTGGCCATCCTAATCACAGCCAGAAGATTGAGGCATTATTTTCAGTCCCACAAAATCAAATTCAGGACCGACCTCCCCATCAGAACGATGCTCCACAATCCGGACTTGTCAGGGAGGATGACGGCTTGGGCTATCGAGTTATCAGAATTTGACATAGAATTTGAGAGCCGCACAACTATTAAAAGCCAACTACTGTCAGATTTCGTAGCCGAGCTAACCCTGGTAATGGAGGAAGAAAATCTAGAAGAATGGGTCATCTATGTTGATAGATCATCCAATAAAAAGGGAGCTGGAGCCGGCATAGTTTTAGAAGGGCAAGGGGGATTTGTATTGAGAAATCCTTAAAGTTTGAGTTCCAAACTTCGAACAATCAGGCAAAATACGAAGCTTGCTTAGCTGGGTTACTAGTGGCAAGAGAAGTGAGAGCAAAAAGGGTCACCCTGTGCAGCGACTCTCAACTCTTGGTATCCCAAGTAAAGGGCGAATACCAGGAAAAGGAGTTGCAACTTCAAAGGTACCTAGAAAAAGTACGCCAGGCGATGGACAATTTCTTGGAAGTAACTTTCCAACACGTCCCCCGGACCGACAATACTAGAGCCGACATCCTATCTCAATTGGCCAACACAAAAAATAGGAAATAATAAGTCTGTCCTGCAAGAAGTCATTCCAAACCCGACCATATCTAGCACCCCGGTCCTAGCCGTTGAGTCAACAAACTCTTGGATCACCCCCATCAAAAGCTACATCCTACAAGGAGAATTTCCCAAAGAACCTAAAGAAGCCAGAAGAATCAGATAGATGCCATCTCGGTTCACTGTCATTAACGACCAGCTCTATAAGAAAGGTTTTTCCTCACCTTTGCTTAAATATGTCTCTAGTGAACAAAAAGAGTATATCATGGCCGAGTTACATGTAGGAAGTTGTGGAGGTCATCAAGACAACAAATCCCTGGCGAGAAAGGCAATAAGAGCAGGATATTATTGGCCAACTCTTTTGCAACAAGCTCTGGATTATGTCAAACGCTGCGATGCTTGCTAGAAACACGATTCTTTGCATCACGCCCCTGCTACCGAGTTATCCACCATGTCGATCCCATGGCCTTTTCACCAATGGGGGATCGATATACTGGGTCTTTTCCCACTAGCACCAGGCTAGGTAAATTTCTTAGTGGTAGCTTTTGACTATTTCACTAAATGGATAGAAGCCGAACCTCTGGCAACCATCACCTCGGCCAAATCCAGAAATTCTTTTACAAGAATATCATCTCCAGGTTCGGGATTCCTAAGATGGTAATCACAGATAACGGAGCCTAGTTCACAGATAAGGGTTTCCAAAATCTCTTAGCTGGATTACGGATTAAGCAACGCTTCACATCAGTTGAACACCCTCAAACCAATGGGCAGGCCGAGGCGGCTAACAAAGTTATCCTAAGGTCTCTAAGACGTCATTTGGAAGAAGCAAAAAGGAATTGAGCTGAACAATTAGATCACGTATTATGGGCATACCAGACCACTCCTCATTCTTCCACTGAGGAAACACCGTTCAGACTGACTTATGGAACTGAGGCTATGATCCCCGTGGAGATCGGGGAACCAACTTGGAGGATAGCCAATTTTAATGAAGAAGGAAACGGCAAGGCAATCCGCGAAGAGCTAGATTTTCTTGATGAAACTCGGGCCATAGCACATATCCGAGATGTGATGTTAAAAGAACGCCTGGCACTTCGCCACGCCACTAAGGTTTTAAAAAGATATTTTCAAGTCGGTGATCTGGTACTTAGAAGAGCCGACATTGGTGGAAAAAATTCATCCCAAGGAAAGCTAGCACATAATTGGGAGGGACCCTATCGCATAGTGGAAAAAACGTGAAAGGGTGCTTACAAGCTGGAAACCTTAGGCACAAAACCTAGCCCTAGATTTTGGAATGTTTGTAACCTGATGTTGTATTACTCTTGAAAATCATTAATGATATTCCAGTTTACCTCCCACAAATCGGAGCAATTTTTTTTCCATGAAGCACCTAACAGCGTAAAGAACATTTTTTTCTTTTCAATACCGGATGCGAAGAGCATCTCGGGCTTATTGACGTTGAACCAGATGTGAAGAACATCTCGGTCATATTACTTCAAACCGGATGTGAAGAGCATCCTGGTCTTCTATACGATAAAGGGAAAATTATATGAAAATTTATGTTATGTATTTGACTAATATACTTAATTCATATAGATTTTTTTGAGCAAGTATTAAAAGTGTGTTTGGCTTGCCATTTCAGCTAGCTGAAAGTTGAAAATAATAGCTGAAACCATTTCAGCAGTGTTTGGGAACGTAACTTTTTTTGTAGCTATAAGCTTTTCTTAAAAAGCTACTTGGGGTAGATTTTTTTAAAAAAGCTCCAATTTTTCAGCTATTAGCTGAAAATTAATTACAAGTTTAACCTTTAACCACCCCCACTTATCATTATTTAATAATTAATATTGTCTTTAAATGTCATTTTACCATTTTCAACTAGTTTTACCAAACACATTCAATAGCTTTTCAGCTTTCAGCTAGCTTTCAGCTTTCAGCTAGGTTTTCAGCTAGTTTTACCAAACACACTCTAAAATAACCTATGGCAATAAAAGTATTTCTGATCTGTTTCATAAAACGATTTTTGTTTCTGAATAAGGTATGCAATTTTTATTTTTAGAAAAGTTTGCAACTAAGTGGCAATAAATAAGAAGGGAAAATTGCATGAAAATATAATTTGATATGTTTGACTCTTACACTTCACATAGAAATTATTACATACTGGGTATTCGAGTCTCAAATATGTAGTTGTGTTAAATATTTAAAGGGAGAGTTTTAATGTCTATAATTCTATATAAAGGTGATATCCCACTTAAATATAATTGCATCATGTAGTCTTAAAAAAAAGCTTTAAATGATCACAATAATTTTATTTTAAATGAATATAAAATGAGGAATGTCATACCTCTTAAAGACTTTTATCATTTCATCCTAATACATATTAAATGAAAAATAGTATTTAATATTTTGAAAACCTGAAAAGTATTTAATATTTTTCTATTCAATTAAGAAAAAACATTAAGATGATATAAAATCTCATACTAAAAGTATTGAATTTTTCTTTAAATAAATATCAAAAATCGATTGTGTAAAGACCCTCTTTAGGTTTGATTTGTCTCTCCAATAGTGTTAGCTATGAAATAGTTAGAAACTAACTATTTCAAATTTAGCTGTGGAATGATACTACAATTAATTTATAATATTTCACAATTAACTTTATTAAAATACGGGGAAAAGCTGAAAAGAATCCAAATTTAAAACAATTTCATTTTTAAATATTTTTGTTTCTAATTAACACAGGCGAATCTTAACTTTAAAAAAGTTTGCTACTAATGGGCAATTAATGACAAGGAAAAATTATATTAAAATACAAATTTATATATTTGAACATTTCACTTCACGTATAATTAAATTTTTTGCTTAGTTTTTTTTATTTTTTACTGACATGACTTTTGGTTAATTACGACAATTATAACGGTAAATGAGCCGAGTCAAACACTTGAAGCTCATGTTTGACTTATATAAAAAATGGGTTGCTCTCATTTACTTTTTTTTGTCCATTGAATAAAACTCCGTGAGTGGATACAAAAAAGGCCCAGAGGCCACCCACGAGGATTGCAACAACAATGCAAAGAAAAGATAGTGAAAGCAAGTACACACAATCCTAAAAATACATCAACTCACAAAGTCTAAATACCTAGTTAAACCCTTCAACCTAAGGCGGAAAGCGTGGAACTCCCTCTCACTGTGATTGGATCCGAACCCTCTGATCAAAGATTGGGGGCAGAAGCGATACTTTGATCTCTCAAGATGATTCTCTACAGCAAAGGAGGGCGACACAGCTGCCAACCCGGGAGGAGGATATTTTGAGAACACAACGCTGCAACTTAGCAAGCTGCTCAGTTTCCACGAATGTAATCCACATGTCCAATTGAACTATGAGATAGATGTCTTTTGACTTTCCATTGGGCCATGGCGGCTAGTGCTCCTAAAATCATAAAAAGCAATGTTGTAGCTAGAAACAGAAGATTTGTTGCAACATAGCTCCATAGGAACCATAAATAGAAACGTGTGAAATATTAGCAAAAATTGAAATTTTAGGCGCAATAGAAAGGAATGTCGTAACCGGGGTGAGTGAACCCTCATAGATATCATATGCCCACATAGATAGAGTCAAAAGAGATATGGAGTCTGAGTTGTCCAGGTAAACCCACATTTCTCAAAAATACTAACCCAATATCTAATATCTTGGATAATGGCATTTATACCCCTTATAACCATTTCCCCTATGCATGCAAAAATTAAATCCATTGAGTCCGATTCGAAGATGACTTTCCTCCAGCCAAGATTGAGGGCTATGGAGACCCCTTCTCTGAGAGCTACTGCCTCAGCTACTAAAGGCGACAGAGCGACCAAATTTTTAGATGAACACAATTCCACCCTCCCTCCCTTATCTCTGTAGATGATGCTAATTGATCCCATGGACGAGAAGGTATGGAAAGACGTATCCGAGTTGCATTTGATGTGGTCAACAAGAGGAGGGCGCCAATAAGTACCTTTACACTCTGAATTTACTTGGATATTACTTTTGGCATGAGCTATTGGAATAAGGGAGTTGTATTTATTTTTAAGTATTTGTATCCTCATGACTGTATTAAGGGGGTTTGGGGGTGTTGTTGTATACAAGTTGATTCCTCTCCTAGCAGATTGACAATAATGTAATGAACACTTCTGATAAAGCTTGCTCATGAATTTGAGGTTGGTCCTTCAACTGTATAATTAAATTTGTCAACCAATGCACCACAGAAGATTGAGTTCCAAAGCAAACTGCACGAGTCCAGGTGCATAGCAGAAGCATGTGCTCCACTGTTTCTGAACCTTGGTTGCACACTGGGCATTTTGAAGTAAGGGAGATCGTCCTTCTTCTTAGATTGTCAAAGACTGGTATAACATTATGACATGTTTTCCAGGAAAAGAATTTGTTTTTTTGTGGCACCTTGACATCCCATAGGTTCAACCAAAGTTTCTGAGTAGGGACAGAGGATGTTGTAGGTCCTAGTGTAGGGGAGCAGGTACCTGTTTTTAGCTTGTGGTAAGTTGTCTTCACTGAGAATTCTCTATCCTTGTTGTGAGGCCGAAAAAGTTTGTCATGAGGAAGAATCCAACTGATAGAAGTGAGTAGGATTTGTTTGACCACTTCCCCTAGAAAGGTAGATCTTAAAGTTGGTTGAACATCTCTAGTAGGGGGGTTGAATAGAGACTTGAAAACATTGTACCTGAAAATTCAGATTCAATCTGAGGTGGACCTCAAATCTGTGACTTGAAACTCAGATTGAATCTTAACTCAGCGGAAGGTTAAAATTAAGAAAGCTTAGCTCAACAAAAGGTTAAGCTTAGCTCAGCAAAGGTTAAGCTCAACTCAACAAAGGTTAAGCTTGGCTTAGCAAAAGGTTAAGCTCAGCCTCAGCAAAGGTTAAGCTCGGCTCAGCAAAGCTTAAGCTCAGTTCAGCAAAGGTTAATCTTAGCTCAGATCAGATCTTAACTCAAATATGAGCTTAACTCTTAGGATTCGTTAAGTCCAATCTCAGATAAATCGAGTTAGATAAAACAGATATAAAGGCATACTAAGATCTGAGTCAGGAAGAGACTGATCTGAGTCATGCTGAGACAAATCTAAGTCATACAGAGACTGATCTGAGTCATGCTTAAACAGATCTTAGTTATGCAGAGACTGACCAGAGACTGATATAAGTCAAGTTGAGACTGATAATAAGAGATGGAGAGAGAGAGAACACACACTCAAATTTATACTAGCTCACCCACAACCTTGGGCTACGTCTAGTCCTCACAACCTTGTGAGATTTTCCACTATGACAAGCTTGTCAAATACAAGTATTCTTTCTCGCCTCTTCAGGTTCACACTTACTCACACTAAGCTCAGGCACCTCCTGACTTAACTGAGATTCAAGTATTCTTTCCTCTACCTCCCCAGGCATCACACTAAGCTTAGGCACCTCCTAACTTAGGTGAGATACAAGTATTCTTTCCTCTACCTCTTCAGGCTCACAGTCACTCACACTAAGCTCAGGCACCTCTTGACTTAGCTGAGACTGGGTGAGATTTGATGAGATTGATTTGGTCCAGCTTAGACTACGTACAAAGTACGGATACACAGTGAGCTCATTTAGGTATACTATCTAAATCACTCAAAGAGTGTATATAAACCATTACAAAACAAGAGCTAAACCTACTACATGATATTAGCTATGATAACATAGGTAGGTAAGTTGAGATTCACTTGAGACTTGGATTTTCAGCTTGTGCAGCAGTGTCTCACCACTGTATTAGTAGTGTCTCACCAGTGTCTCACGTCTGTTCAACATTAATGAGACTTCTTTTTATAGTCTTCAGAAAACTAGCCGTTGGAAGAGAGAAAAACTGTTTTTCACCTTTTTGACACGAGCTCAGGTCTGCTATGGCATGGGCTCTGCTGTGACAGTGTACTTATGTTGAATTTATTTTATTGCTGAGTCTCTATCTGAGTCTGAATCTTAGTCTCAGTCTTACTTGCTTGTCTCAGTCTTACTTTCCCATCTGAGTCTTAGTCTTTCTTATGCGTCTGAGTCTTAGTCTTAGTTCGAGTCTCAGTCTTGGTCTCAGTCTGAGGTACTAGTATGAGTCTCAATCTCAGTATCAGTCTCACCTATGAGTCTAATCTTGGTCAGTCTTAGCTTGACTCTTGCTTTGTGTTGTGCTCAGCTTCATACTTCAAAGTGTTTCTTTGTCATGCTTAGACAGAGTCTAACCTTGCAATCTGAGTTGGTTGAGTCTTATTTCATTCTTTACTTTTGATTGTACTCTTTTGTAAATCTTGAATCCACAAGCAATGTAGCAGTTTCAAACCATAGAAACAATCTTTATGTTGAATCAACTCAGATTTATTCATCATAGGATGCTTAGACTCAGCTTGATGATTGGCGTTTCTAATAGAGACCCTTTCTGACTATAGCTAAGACTGCATTCTGAAGTGCACCATACTGAGCTCAGGCTATCTTCAGATTCAACCATTCTGAGCTTCTGAAAGCTTCTCAATAAATATTTTGTCTAAGGCCTTCTGAAATTATCTTCAGCATATAGAACATTATAAGCTTTGCCCATCTCACATAAATAATTCTGAAGTCTGATGCTTATTAACATTAGGATTCTGATCTTTCTAAGTCTCAGGAATTGCTTGTATTGTTTGCTCAATCTCAGTCTGACCTTTATCTTCATCTCCAGTCTGAGGATTCCTACCAGTCTCAGGTTGAGGTTGTCTGTCAGTCCCAGTCTGAGCTTGGTCATGGTTATTCTGACTTTTCTAAGCATAAGATTCCTGTCTTTCTAAGATCTCACATACAAAACATCAGTAACTTCAAGAACAGAAAATGTTATGTTTGATAAAAAGGTTTGTTGTCATTAAAACCAAATCTTAGAGGGTTTTGCGCTAACAGATCTCAATTTAGGGATATCCCAATTTCTTGTTGATGAGTGCACGAGGTCCAAAATTGATCCCTGGATTGTGTCCCTGAAGCTTTTTAGGGAAAATCCTGTAGTGATCCAATTGTCCTCATAAATATTAATTGCAAACCATTTGCAATCAACCATTCCCCCTCCCTTTTTAATAGTTCTCCGCCTTGAAGAATGCTTGTCCATATCCAGGAGGCATTACGCTTCCTGGGTACCTTCATAAAACAAGATTTAGGAAAATAAATTGCCTTAAGGGTCTGGACCCATAAGGCATTAGGGCTATTTAGAACTCACCATATATACCTGTTTTTCCAGTAAAGCTGTATTTAGAAGAGATAACTCCTTAAATCCCAACCCTACATCTCTCTTACTCTTAGTTAGAACCTCCAAACTTCTCCAATGGATTCCTCTTTCATTTTTAACGCCTCTCCACCAGAACCTAGCGACCAAGAACTTAACTTATGACAAAAGATGTAGGAAACTTGATAACAAACATAGTATAAATTGGAATTGATTGGATTACTGACTTGATCAATACTTCCTTAGCAGCCGGGTTAAGCAACTTCTCCTTCCATCCCTCCAATTTTCTTTTAACCTTGTCCATGATCCATTGTAGAGCCTTTTTCTTCGATCTCCCCCATTCAACAGGCAAGCCCAAGTATTTGATAGGTGATGTCCAAACTTGCATACTCGGGATATCTGCTAACCTTCTACCTTCTTCAGCCACCATTCCCCTCCACATATAACAAGTCAAACTTAAAGTTTGATCTTGGTTTATTGAAGAAAAACAAAGTTTGGGCTTGACTTGTTTAGCCCATTTATAACTTCATTGATTTTGCTTTTATGAAATTTTTCTTTAAATCACTTTTAAAGTTTACGAATTTAGTCGGTATTTAAAAAATATTTTAGTATTAAATAATAATCTTAAAACTGAAATATATTCTTAGTATATGATGCGCGTGGTTAAAAAATTACAAAATATTATATTCTTAAAATTCAATACACAACATAACTTTTTGACTAATATATATAAACATTTCAATACTTATTTTCATATATATATATATATATAATATTTCTTTTATTTTATAATTTTATTATTTATTATAAAAATAAACTTATAACTTTACTCTTTTTTTAATTTTTATTAATATTAGGGGTGAGCAAAACCCGACTCGTTCCTCTGACCCGTCCCAACCCAAGCTACTCGGCCAGGTTTAGACCTTGTCCCACATGAAAGATTATGGTTAGATCAGTTCTCATTCAATAACCCGGTACCAGGTTGAGGACGGATTTGGGTTAATCTTCGGGTTACCCAACCCGTCCTATATGTGTATATATATAATATTTAATTTATAATTTTATATTACCTAAAGGCTTAACATAATTTTAACTTATTGAGGATTTTTTAATTTAACTTTCTTCTATAATAGAGACTCTATCTACTTTGAAAACGCATTCCATACATAAAGTTGTATAATTATATAGTGATATTTTTCTCTTAACAATATTTGAAAGTTAATAAGAAAGTAAAAAAATAGGATTTAGGGTTTGTGGATGGGATTTTTTTTCCGGGTTTTAATTAGTCTTGTACATTGTCGTTTTTTTAGGTTTATGGACGAGCTCGGGTCTAAAAATTTGGTCTGATAAAATATTAGGGTCGAGTACGGGATGGACAAAACCCATCCCACACTCACCCCTAATTAATATACTTTTATTTTCATTATTTTATATTAATTAATTATTATATATATAATAAGCGAGCAATTCACAAACCCTTATTGTCAAGCTGATAAAGATCAGACTTAACTCATTTAAATAATCGAGCCCAACTTTAAATTTGGATTTATTTGTTTAATTAAACAAACGAATTTGATTGAACATTTAAAAACTAAGTTCAAATAATTCACAAATAATTCAGTTTTTTTGGTAATTAAAGAGGGGATGAAAACCCCAATAGTTCAGTTTAATTACAACTCTAGTGACAATACTCGTTTATTTTAATAAACATAAAAAAAATAATATTATACCAGGTTTATCATGTTAACTCTTTATATTATAAATGGTTTTTTCCTAACTTGTCTCTATATATAGACACATTTGAATTTATCCAAATCAAGTAAGGTTACATTGGGAATTGGTGAGCACACATTTATCAATGCACATAAGTTTTACAAATACACCAATTCTCGATGCAAATTTATCAAGAATGTGCATAAGTTAGGAAAGGAAATGTGCAGAAGGGAACATGTTAGAAAAACCCATTATAAATTTGAGATCTCACGTTGGATGATTTTAAACCTTATTCTTCTTCTCCCATTTTATGGTGAACTCCAAACATAACTTGTAAGAGTGAGTTTCTTTTTCCCAATTAATCCTTAATATCAAGAACATGTTTGGTAAGACATTTCAATTATTTCAATAGCTAGTTAGTTTTACTAAATACTTTTAATCAAATTAGCTAACTTTTTAACTTTTAATTTTTGAGTGTGTTAAATAAATTTGTTAAAAATATATAACGACATCAATAATTATTAAATAGTGATGAATGTGAGTTGTTAAGAGATAAAATTATAAAAAAATTCAGTCGGTGATTGATAAAGGAGTTTTTATTAACACAAAAACTGCTTCAAGTAACTTAAAAAAACTAATAAAAGCAAATAGCTACCCAATACTACCTCTGTTCCTATTTAACTTTTAATTTTGACTAAAAACACACATATTAATTAAAGAATACAATTATTACTCTTGTTTTCATGGAATAAATTTTAAACTTTCTATTTTACCCTTTTATCTCTCTTACTACTATTGGCTCTCATTAGTTTTCAATAGTGGGTCATTTATTAACACAGGGTAAAATGGAGAAAAGTATATTTATTAGTGCATTGGGTTTGAAAGTGGACAATTAAATAGGAACAATTTTTTTTTTAAAATAGACAGTTAAATAGAAACATAAGTAGTAAGATGAAATAGTTTCAGATATCAATTCCAATTTTATCTAACTGAAATATCTTACCAAACATACTATTCAGCTAGTTTTTCCGCTAGTTTTACCAAACATAACACACTTAACATTCTTTCTCTTCTTATTTAAAATTTTAAATGTTAGTTCTTAATTTTAAAATTTATTAAAATTCAAAATATTATCCTTTTTATTTCATTTTTTAATACTTATTTTAATATAAATTTTAGTTCTTATTGTGTTATGATTTTAATTTATTTAATTATAATTGGTTATCAAATAATAATATAAATTATATTTTTATAATAAAAATAATTTAATATTAAATTTTAAAATCGAATAATTGTTAAAAATGATTCTAATTCTTACATTTTAGTTTTAAAAATATTAATTTTTATATGAAAGTATATTGTATACCTTTACCCCTTATAGTATACTATTTACTTATTTAAGGAAGAAAATAGTCAACATTTTTTAAATCCTGAAATGTATTTAGTATTTTCTCTTTGGCTTTGAGTAATTAAGAATATTCGTTAAGATGATATAGAGTTACTTACATAAATGGTATGTAATTTTTCCCAATAATCAGAACTTATTTATTTTAGATTTTTTTCCTAAATAAGGTAGTCAAATTTTATCTTTCGAAAAGTTTTCAATTAATGGAAAATTAATTAGAAGGGAAAATTACATGAAAAATATAAGTTTACATGTTTGACTATGGTAATCATTAGGCTTATATGCATTTTTTGTCCTTGTACTGTTGTAAATGAGTGATTTTGGTCCCCTAGTTTTAATTGCTCAACTTTTGTCCCTCTTCTTTAAAAAGAGAACAAATCTAATCCCATCGTTAGCCTCCCATTAAATATTTAGCAGAGTTTGTTGACATGGATTTAATTTTATAATGTGTAAACTATCACATGACAAAAATTATTATTTAATTTTATCTCTTAATTTTTTTAAACGAAAAATCAAAAAATAAAACCAGATTCTGCATAATTTAATACAATGAAAAAATAAAATCAAAAAACAAAATCTCACTACTACACTCCAATTTTCTCAAAATCAATAAAGCAAATACAAGTCCTAAGGTCTGCTTGAAGTCATCAACCTAGCGAACTGAAATCTGCAAGCTCTGATTTTTCGTTTAAAAAATATTAAGAGATAAAATTAAATAATAATCTTTGTCATGTGATAGTTTACATGTCACAAAATTAAATCCATGTCAACAAACCCTGCTAAATATTTAATGGGAGGCTAACAGTAGGATTAGATTTGTTCAATTTTTAAAGAAGAATGATCAAAATTGAGCAATTAAAACTAAGAGGACCAAAATCATCCATTTACAAAAGTATAGGGACCAAAATTGAGCAATTAAAATTAGGGGGACCAAAATCACCCATCGACAAAAGTATAGGGACCAAAAATGTATTTAAGCCTAATCATTAATCAAAATTTAATCATGATAATTTTTTTATTTTTTATAAATATTAAAAATAATAAATGCTATAACCTCTTAACGATTTCCTTATATAATCTATCTAATATTGTAAAACATAATTTTTTAATATTTTTAAGTAAATGAAGATATTTTTTTTTGTTTTTCATTTTTTTTGTTTTTTATTGAGGGATATTCATAGGTGTAATTATGAGTTATTCATTAAGACAATATATAATATAAGTATTCATGTAATAGTATTTTGTAACAAAAAAATGTAATAGTATTTAGTTTTTATTAACAAATACTACTAAAAAGAGTATTTATCAAAATATAAAAAATACTAAAAAGTAGAAATTTTATTAAAAATTGTCTGGAAGGCAAGATGTTAGTTAAAAAAATTAAAATTAAAATTAAAATAGTCGTGTAACAGTATTTAGTTTTTATTAACAAATAATAAAAAATAGGAATTTATTAAAATTTATCCTTAAGACAAGACATTGGTTAGAAAATCAAAATGGAAGTTATTAAATAAAAAAATATTAATACATTAAAAAATTTAAAAGTATTTAGTGCATTTTTTCGTAAAATAATAAATTTAGCATTAAGTACCAATGAAGGAAATGCATCTAGTAATTAATTAGAAATTTATAAATACATTTTTATTTTCCTTATTTAGTATTTTTTCTATTTTTATTTCTGGACAAGTAATTTAAATGGTATTCATTAAGAAATTTGAATAAAGAAATAAAAAAGAACAAGTTTTAGTTCTTTTTGTATTTTTTCATAAAAGTTGAAAATATGAATTGGGTTTTACTTCAATGATGTAATTTATACTACAAATTAGGAGATTTATTGACTACTTTTTTATCTGTATTCTTTTTATCTAAAATCATCCTTATCTTATATACATGTTTAGTTTTTTGTAATGTAATAAATCATATATGAATAAAATAACAAATACAATAATTTGTGTAAATGGTAAAATTTAATCTTTAGTTACAAGTTAACAATTTTACGGTAGTAATTAATATAACACACTACTTTAAACATCCGGCAACTATTACTCTACCTTTCATCTTTAACTAAAAATATAGAGAGATTAGAATTATCTATAATTTTATATCAGTTTCTTTAATTAAAGAATAATTTATTATTTACTTTTTTATTTTAAATAATAACATTTTTCAGCCATTATTTTTTAAAAATAAAAAACACTAAAAGACAAGTGATTTGATATAACGTATACGCTAATGTATTTTTTTTTGGGCACATAACCCAAAATACAGAGAAATTGGAATTATCTGTATTTTTATTTATTCTTATATCCGTTTCTTTTATTAAAGAATAATTTACAATTTGTTATTTACCTTTTTATCTTAAATAATAACATTATTTATTTATTTATTTATTAATTTATAATTAATTTTTTAATAATAAAAAATAATAAAAGAAAAAGACAAGTGATTTGATTCAACGTATACACTTATTTATTAATTTTTTCTGGGTAGATACACCCTTTTATATAAAGAAAGGTTTAAATTCGTTATTTCTTTTAAAAAGTTTATTATTACAACCTACACTATCTATACGCCTATTTATTCTCCCTCATTTCTAGTTATTATTATTATTGTTATTTTATTTTTTTTGTTATTGCATTTCAAAGCCAACCAACGCCCCTTTTCTTTCTCTTTCTCTGTCAGAAGACTAAAAAAACTTGTGTTATTCTTGTTTTGTCTGATTTTCTCTCCAAACCAAACCAGAGAGCGACCGGCGAGCATAACCTCGCCGGAGATTCGCCCTCTACTCTTTCCGGTGCTCCTGGAAGCTCTCTTTTGAACTTACCCAATTCTGATTATTTTGCTTCTACCTCCTCAACAATAACCTCTTATCTCTAAACACATATTTTTTGTTTTTTCATTTCTTTTTTCTTGGTAGAGGATTTCTGAGATAGCATAGCAATGCAGAGAGAAATAGAGAGGGAGAGAGGTTTTTGTTGCAGAAGATATCTTGGGATCTCCTGTTTCTGAATTTTTATGTTGTAGACTGGTTACGAGATTCGGTTTTTTGTTTTTTTGTTTTATATATCTTTCTTCTCGAGTTTCTAGATGACGAGCTTGCTGAATTTTGTGGAGAAACCGAGATAAGAAAGATTTTTTTGGAGTTTTTGTGCTGGCCTGGTTGTGTTCAATTTGAGAAGGTGCGAAATTATTAGCTTCAAAAAAAACTATGGTTGGTGTGTGTATGCTTTGTTTTGTTTTCGTGCTTAAATGGCCTTGTCTTTGGAATTGGCTTTCTCTCCGGGGCCACTGGTTATGTGTTTATGGTCAGATTATGACCTCTTCTGGTTCATTTTTTGATCTGTTAACGTTTGCATTAGATCCTCTTTGAAATTTTGGTTTTTTTCTCTTGATCTGTTGATGTTTAAGGCTTTCCCTGTGAAATTCCCTCTCCATCTGTTTAATTTCATGACAGAACCAAGTGGAGCCTTGTAAACTTCAGCTAGATGCTTTATTTTTTTTTTCTTTTGTTTTTTTTTTTGAAGGAGAGGTGCCATGAAGAGGGAGAGGGTTGTCACAGTTGAATGGGAATTTCCTAATTTCTATGGATGGTTTTGTTTCAATTTTCTACATTTTTTTTTGCAAAAAAAATGGCCAAAACTTATTAGGTTGTTGGTAGGTAAGCAACGAGCTTTCTTCTTTTCCTAATATCATCCTGTTCTGCCCTTCCTTCTGGTAGTATTTAGTTGAAGATGCAACTATTTTTGGCGTAGTTTTACACTGATCTCTTTGAATTTTGCAATTGAATCTAGAAAGCAGCTGTAGTACGGTTTCATTCATCCATTTCTCCCCTTTTTTTTGTTCTTTTTCTTTTTTTTTGGGGGGTGTGGAGATGGTGTTAGTAGCGTTCTAATTGTTAAGATAGATGATATTTTCTGGGTCTAAAATGGCTCATATTTTTTCCTTTTGCCAATAGTAGTTATCATTATTATCTGTTCTTTCCTTTGTCTAGTTAATGACCTTGAATTTCCAACAGATGACAAGGGATAGAGCCTAACAAAGCTAGCAAGTGAGGAGCTTTTCAGTAATATTTCTCTTTCCAGATTTTCTGGACAAGCTGCAGTATGCCTTTGGAAAGAATGGACCAGAGGGGTGTTGCTGCCTCATCCCACTTTTTTGATGACATTTCTTATGCTTCTGAGGTAATTATTATCCTAACAGTCTCATGTTGGTTTTATCAAATTTTATTATATTATGACCTCAAGAAGTTAATAATCATCAATTCCGTTTCCATAATACATTTTACAGTCAGACCCTCACTCTTCTTTTCCAAAATGTCAATTGACTTCTCCTGTTCTCCGTGGCCTTAATGCCATTGCCTTTCTGACCTGTTGGTTTTCTAAACACGTCTTGAACTTTTTATGGGCAGAGGAATGTTGGATTGTGGAAGCCAAAATCTATTCATGATCATTATCCAGAAGGTGAGGTCAATCAGCTCTTTATCTGTTCAAGAAAGTCCAGTATGTCGAACTGGTTTACCCATGTTTCAATTGTATCGTTAATGCCCCAAATATTTTAACTAACAGATAATTAAGGTTCAGACCTTGATCACTGTTTCACACTAAAGTTTAGAACTTGGCAAATTGCTATCCTTTTGAGTTTGGACATGTTAACTTATGGGACAGACTTTTCATATATCTTTCTGTGCACCTTATCTGATACCTCTCTGGTTTTAATGGAAACGCAGTTGTACATTTCTAATTTTGGACTTTTGAAACGACAATTCTCTCACTTTCTGTTTTAAATTTCTTATAAATATTTCCTTACATTCAGAATAAATAATTATAAATGTAGCATATTATTTCATTTTGTGGCGAATGGTATTAATACTTGTCAATTTTGGTTTTTTTTAGCCCATACTCGTCTCACTTTCTGCTTAAAACAATATATAAATTTTTCTTACCCCTGGAATAATGAATATCATTTATCAATGTTGCTACTACTTTTAATATGAGTAATTGACTTCACTAAAATTACTACATCTATTCTAGGTTGTGGTGAAAACCTAGTTGTTACATGCTTTAATAAATTAGTGCAGGTATAATTCAACACTTTGTTCTTACAACTTTTTTATCGTGGTATAGCTGGGATAATTAATGATGATTTCATGAATTTAGATGCTGTGCTCTGATGGATAGAAGCTCATATGAGATTTCGCTGTAGATGTTATTATGATTTTGCTATTTTTTATCATGCTAATTTTGAATATGGTAATAAAGTAATATCTGTGTGTATCCATATTTGTGCTTGTTTACTCGTGTTCCATAAATAAGCGCTTCATCTGCAGAACATGTCATTAATTTCTGAATGATATAAGTTCTACGTTCAAATTTTCAGGAAAGAGTGAAATGGTGGCATCACCTGGCAGCATTTTGAATGCTTCATCACCCCTTGGAACAAGTGCAAAAACAGGCTTGCCAATGTCGCAGACTAGTCTATCTGGTTCAGAAAAGCTACACTTTGGTGGAGAAGCAGGCATTATAGGCATGCTGAAGGATTCTAAGGAATCATTGAATTATCATCCGAGATCATGGTCTGATGTGCATAGGCAGCCAGCATCTAGCTCATATGGTTTAATTGGGAACAGGATTGTCACCAATGCAGGCTCACGTGAAAGTAGTCTATTCTCAAGTTCACTGTCTGATATATTTAGCCAAAAGTGTAAGAATTTGCTCCATGCATTCTAAGATAGGTGTATACATGTATCACGGGTATTATGCCTTTTAATCTCTATTACTTTAGATGCAAGTTTTTGTTGTGTTAATATGCTAGTGTATCATCATTAGCATAGCAGAATATATGCTTGTTATCATTCCTAATGTAGCTGGACAAAAAAGGGCACCTTTGTTCTCCCCTCCAAACCCCACCAAGAAGAAGAAACTAAGAAAGTTTTTTATTTGTTTTAGCTTTTTGTGATTCAACTTTAGTTCAATTGATATGCTTATGTGTCACTGTGTGTTTATATGCATATCTTGGTGCAGTGCGGTTATTGGGGAATGATGTTCTGTCTGATCAGCCCATTACTGTTGGTCCCTTTACTGAGGAAGAACCATATAAATCTCCTGAAGAAATTGAAGCTGACACTATTGGAAGTCTCCTTCCTCATGAAGATGATCTGTTTTCTGGTGTCACTGATGAGTTAGGGAGCAGTGCTCATGCTAGAACGAGTGATGATTTTGAAGATTTTGATTTGTTCAGCAGTGGTGGAGGCATGGAGTTGGAAGGAGATGAACATCTAGTTTCAGGAAAAATAACCAGTTGCATGGATGGGGATCCTGGTTACTTTGGGGGTTCTAAAGGAAAATTTCCTGTAAATGAACAATCTTCTAGAACACTTTTTGTTAGAAACATTAATAGCAGTGTAGAAGATTCTGAGCTAAAGGCTCTCTTTGAGGTGAACCTTCTTTTCTTTTATGCTGGTAGATGCTATCTTAGAGTTTTCATGAAGCATATCACACCACTGAAATTGGCATGTAATTAGACTATTTTGTTTGTTCTGGCAGCAATATGGAGAGATCCGAACCATTTATACTGCCTGCAAGCATCGTGGATTTGTTATGATTTCTTATTATGACCTAAAGGCAGCACAAAGTGCAATGAAAGCACTTCAAAATAGGTCATTGAAATCTAGGAACCTTGATATACATTATTCAATTCCAAAGGTATCATCTTTCTTAATAACTTCTCATGTATGCATAATTTCTTTTCCATTGTTATCATTTAGAGAAAGTTGACATTTCTGTTGTTCGTCTTATCATCTTTTAGTATTACTGCTATGTGCTTTAGTTGTTCAATCGCTCCATGTTCCTATTTTTATGCTTTGCTTATAGATATATCTCAACTTGATGACATGTTAGGGAAATGCTCCAGAGAAGGATATTGGCCATGGTACCCTGATGATATCTGGTCTTGATACATCTGTTTTGAATGATGAACTTAAACGTATTTTTGGGTTTTATGGAGAAATTAAAGAAGTAAGTTGTTCACTGTTGGTTTTATCTATTTTTGGTGCTTGTATATCAAATGATGATACCAGCTCCTTGAATGTTGTGTCTGTAATTGCAGATTTATGAATATCCAGAAATGAATAATATCAAATACATTGAGTTTTATGATGTCCGAAGTGCAGAATCTTCTCTACGTGCATTGAATGGGATCTGCATTGCTGGGAAACACATCAAACTTGAACCTGGCCATCCTAGGATTGCAACATGGTGGCTATTACCACTTCTTTTTTATTTTTAAATTAAATTTTCTTCAATGAGTTTTAGTAATTTTTGCAACTCCTTTCTGCTTTTTAAATGTGCCTATCTTAACTGATGTTTTGTAGATGAAGACTTTATTTTGGATATGCATATTTATTCTTATCACCGTTATAGTGTTCTCACCTTTGATAGTATTATATCTTGTGGAAACCCTGCTTTTGTAGTATGATGCAGCAGTCTCAAAAAGGACAAGATGAACCTGATCTTGGTCATAATCTCAATGACAACTTATTATTAAGACAGAAGGGTATGATTTCGTCTGCTTTGCCTTGTCTTTTTTCCTTATGAAGCTAAGATGTTCTTAGTCTCACTAGTTATAATTTACAGGAGTGTCTTCTGGAGTTATTGCATCTGGTGGCAGCTTGGAAAATGGATACAGTCAAAGATTTCAATCTGCATCACGGCTACCTTTGAATGCTTTCATTGATAACGCATTCTTTAATGTGAATTCTAGCTTACACAAGACTGCAAGAGGGGCATCTGTTGGAAAAGTATCTGGTGTTAGTGAGTCCATTAACGTTGTTGATGCAATGCAATTTGCATCCGTTCCGAGATTCCATCCTCATTCTTTACCAGAGTATCGTGATAGTTTAGCTAATGGTAGTCCTTACAACTTTTCAAGCACCATTAACATGGCTGCAAATATTGGAACTGGATCAACAGAAGTGTCTGACAGCAGGCACATTCAGGGAATGGGCTCAACTGGGAACCTGGCAGAATTTAATGGAGGAGGTAAGTTTAACATGCTAAGAAAGCTTCATGTTCCATACTTTATTTGCAACTGTTTAGTAATGGTTCCTTGTATATAGAAAATTATGGTAGGGAGGAACCAATCCAGTGCAAAGGTTAAACTTATCGCTTACTTTAAATGGCATCCCAGGAATTTAAAACCTGGCAATAATGGCCTTAACTGTTACAGTTAATGACAATGTTTGGGTTTTCAATATTTTCATTTTTTTATAACACTGAAAATATAAATTGCTTTTTGAAAGGCAAATTATTGATATAAATAAATTTAGACTTGCCTGTCTGAGTATCTGAGATTTAGCATTCTGAATTCAATCTTGGTCTTAAAGTCTGCCTTTCTATCCGTAGAAGCTGGGTGATTGTAGGCTGAAAGGATATCTAATATGGGTTTCATAGTTCTATATTTAAATGCTGGTGTATGAAATCTTTGTTTCAATCATCAGGAAATGGGAGCCACCCCCGTCAACTTTATCATATGTGGAATGGCTCCAACTTGCATCAGCAACCTCCATCAAATGGCATGCTTTGGCAGAAAACACCATCCTTTGTTAATGGTGCTTGTGCTCCATGTCCTCCACAGATTCCCAGCTTTCCCAGGACACTGCCTCATGTACTGAGAGCATCACATATAGACCACCATGTTGGATCAGCACCAGTTGTTACAGCCTCACCCTGGGAAAGACAGCATTCTTACATGGGAGAGTCTCCTGATGCTTCTGGTTTTAGATTGGGCTCTCTAGGAAGTGCTGGTTTTCATGGTAGCTGGCAGTTGCAACCTTCAGATTTTTCTGGCAACATGTTTTCCCATGTTGGTGGGAATGGTACTGAATTGACATCCAATGCCGGGCAGGGCTCTCCTAAGCAGTTGTCTCATGTTTTCCCCGGGAGACTTCCCATGACTTCAATGTCAAAATTTGATTCTACCAATGAACGAATGAGAAACCTCTACCATCGCAGAAGTGAAGCAAACAACAACAATGCTGATAAAAAAACAATATGAACTTGACCTAGGCCGCATATTGCGTGGGGAAGACAACCGAACAACGCTTATGATAAAAAATATTCCCAACAAGTATGCTAATCGTCTCTATCTTTTGTATATTTTTGCTGCTTAATCTTATGCTGTTGCCTGTTATCTTTTCATCTTCATTTATAAAAGAAAATTGCACTGACTAGATTGTTAGTTACATACACAATTTTGCCTTTTTTTTTCCTTTTCTCCTTTTCATTTTGTTGCATTAGCCATACCAATGCTCTCTCCTTTGCTTGCATACACTTGAGTGGACACACTTTTACTTTTTACTTACCTTACCTGTGCATATTTTACATTTACTTTTTATGTTGATCAATTGGTTTTCCATAACAGATTTTACTGGCAGTAAAGCATGCAAATTCTTTGGCACTGGTCTATTTATTTGTTCCTTTCCTATTCTAATTTGTTTAAATATTTTGGCAGGTATACTTCAAAGATGCTTCTTGCTGCCATAGATGAGCAATGTCGGGGAACTTATGATTTTCTGTATTTGCCAATTGATTTCAAGGCAAGTATTTATTTGAAGTTGGTTAACTTTCCTGATAAGTGAAGCAATTATAAATGTTTTTCTAAGTCAATCTTACAAATGGTTGCAGAACAAATGTAATGTTGGCTATGCATTCATCAATATGATTGATCCTGGTCAAATAATTCCATTCCACCAGGTTATTTGGGAATTCTTACGTAATTATTAATTTGATTATTTTTTATCTATACAATATGAATTGAACTCATCTGTTTCTCGTTTCCACATGAGTTAATAAAACTAATAGATAAGCAATGTCATGCAGGCTTTTAATGGGAAAAAATGGGAGAAGTTTAACAGTGAAAAGGTTGCTGTACTTGCATATGCCCGGATTCAAGGAAAAGCTGCTCTTATTGCTCATTTTCAGAATTCAAGCCTGATGAATGAAGATAAACGCTGCCGTCCTATTCTTTTCCATACAGATGGCCCAAATGCTGGTGATCCGGTAAATCAGCTTGTTCTTTGGCTGTAACTATTTTCCTGCTGCTAACTGCAATGTATTAAGGAACTACTGTAACATCATGAGCATTTAACAAATTGTGCTTTCCATGAGAAGACTGTGTGTGCAAACCTAATGAGTGTACTTTTGATACCTGGTTCTTCTGCTGAGATTATGTTTTTTTTCTCGGCAGGAGCCTTTCCCCTTGGGTACCAATATTAGACCGAGGCCTGGAAAAACACGCATTAATGGTAATGAGGAGAATCGCAACCAAGGGAATCCTTCTACTTTGGCAACTGGAGAGGAGTCTGCTAATGGAATAGACTCTTCAATGAGTTCTTCAAGGGATGCTGACTGATTTAGCCTCAAGCACTAACAGTTCAATGTTGCATGTCATATCAACTCCAAGATTGTATATTTACATTTTCTTTTTGTGTGTGAGAGAGAGGAGATGGAGCCAGTAGGAAAGGGGCTCACAATTTTTGCCTATAGAGGAGCCTTGCAAGAGTTTTTGGAGGTCGAGGTACATAACCAGAATGAAGGAACTGATTCTAGCATTTTCTTTATTTTCCTAAAATTTTGCATGCAGTCCTGCTACATCTTACAAATTTAGAGGTTGGCTTAACTGAAGCTTAAAATTTTGGCTAGCTGTGAATGAACGATATGACATTTTGCAGTTCCCTTGAGATAGTGTGCATCTTTGCGGGTTTCAAGGGTGCTTTGCTGGTTTTGTTTTCATTGTTGTCTTTAATGTTCATATGTAATTTTGTTTCCTTGTATCCCCGGGCGTTGGTGTCCTTGTGGGATTTGTTGTTGTCTATAACTCTATATAATGGGACTGTTGCGGGGAGGTATTTAATTGGAACATTTACTATACTTCTTCAGATATTGCTGCTTCGCTTGTTATTTCTATTCTGAATTCCTTAGGATTCGTTTGAGTTGCAGTTGAGTAGAATTGATTCTAGAAATCAATGGTGATGATAAATGATACACGTTTTACGAAACACGTTGGACGAAAATGATTTTAAATCAATTCTGTGAAACTATGGTTTTGTACGGTTTAAACGGTATAACAAACATAGGCTTAGTCAGTGCCTAACATCCTATTCTGCATGGCCATGGCGGAGCTGTTTCTAGGCATTAAATAGTGTTTAATTCAACCTAAGATACCATTGCCTACATAAGACCTGCCTATATTCTTTTGCAAAGGGGAAAATTTATATATAGTATATAACATTAGTGTGAGGTTCATTTCGGGAATAAAATTGATGAACCAAGATCATTCATGTTTATGGTTGTTTATATATTTTTAAAGTAAAATGATGCTTAGATGGAGAAAATTGATTGTCCATTCTATGTTCATACATCATTGAAATTTAATCCTTGTTTGAAAGCAAAGTGAGCTTTATGCCACTACTGGCAGAGCCCTAATGAAATGAGATTAGGTTTTTCTTAGAGTGTGTTTGGTAAAACTAGCTGAAAATTTAAAGCTAGCTGAAAGTTGAAAAACTAACTGATTTGATTGTATTTGGTAAAACTAGCTGAAAATGATAAAATGATATATAAAGACATCATTAATTTTCAGTTAGTAGTTGAAAATAAAAAAGCTACCTCATGTACTTTTTCAAGAAAAGCTAGTAGCTATCCAAAAAAACTACCTTATCAAATACAACTAAAATGATTTCAGCTACTAATTTCAGCTTTCAGCTAGTTGAAATGATCTACCAAACACACTCTTAAGTTTTAACCTAATAGTGACACATAATTTTCCGGGTTATAAGTCTTAAATTTTAAAACGTATTCTTCTTTTTTAATTTACTCTGACATAAACTGAAGCCTGTTTAAAAGGTAGTGCAATGGTATTTACTTACAATTCCAATAAAAAAGATGCAAATTCAAAACAAAAGCTAACAAATTATATTTGGTTTTGCTTTTGGTTCGAAGAGTATCTTTTATTATAGAACGTGACACATGTCATGTAAAAAAAGTATCATATCTCTTATATCTCTTATTTAAGTAGGTGTGAAGGCTTTTCATATATGTAAAATAAAGCATGAGACCGATTTAAAAAGTAAAAGTAAAAAAATTTAAATCCAAGATAGAAAAAAAGGTGGGGTGGCAACCCATTAGAGAAACATCCCAAAATTGAAGCTAAAAGCGCCACAATAAAAGAAGAGTACAACACAAAAGGAAAGAGTGTCAGGCATGTTAGTTAGCCCGTATTAATTGTCTGTATAGTAGTTGTTATAAAACATGAAATTAATTGTCCAAAAAAAAAACATGAAATTAATTCGACCAAAAAGAAAAAGAAATTAATTGTGAAGTGCTATAAACAAAGAGAGAAATCAAATTTAAGACATAAGTAAATTAGCTTGAAGTTTCCTAATCCCTATTATTGGATATATTCCCTAAAAGAGAATTACTACTATAAAGTAATCTATACCATAAAAGATTAATTGTTTAGAGGATAAAGAGCACATATAATAATTACTTTTTCTAGATAGCTTCGGAGGAATTTTTTTCATCATATCAAATTTGCTGTAAGTACCTTAAATTAAAACTTCATTTATCACTTCACATAAATTCTAAAAGGCATTGGGAAGTATTGTTGGAAATTTCTCTAGAACTACTATTTTATCATTTGACGTAGTAATGTTTAAGATATTAGTCAAATTTGTTATTGTCAATTTAATGCATTTTATAAACATACGTGAAAGAGTTTTTTTAAAAAAAAAAATCTGTAAAAGTGCTTCTTTAATCCTTATTCGTTACATGAAAAAATAGCAAGTGAATGGTATAATTGTTACATGTTTACTTCAATGTTGTGCTATATTAGGTAACATAAATTTCTTGCAATTTTTTTTTAATAAATCATCTACATTTTACACTAAATTTTCAAAAAAAAATTTAGATAAAAATTTGTCATGAAATTTCTATGTTTTTCTACAAATTTTAAAATATACAAAAATTTAAACCGTAAGAAAATTTAAATAAATACCCATAGGAAATTTTGTAAGAAACATTGTTACGGGGCGGGGACAAGGAAAGCAAAATCCGAAGCTGCCCAGATTTTTACGGGGCGGGGACATGGAGAGCAAAACCCGCCCTTGACCCGCCTCATTGTCATGTCTAATTACGTCACCACTTAAGAGAACATAACTAGCGACGAGAATTAAAAAAATGTGGTTTTAAAAAATAGAGGACTAAAACTAACGAAAAAATAAATGAGAAATCAAAACCAAATTTCACTATATTTTAAGAAATTAAAAACGTATTTAACCCTAATTAAAATATTGACATGTTTGATTCTAGGTATGAAAATGATTATTTTTTGTCTAATGCACTTGTTGGGCTGTGGTTAACTAGCAATGAGATCAAGATTTCGGCCATATACATACTATAACCTCCACTCAAGAGCAACATCAAGTTTGACAAAAAAAAAAAGAGCAACATCAAGGCATTCTAGAGCTTCTACAACATTCCAAGTTGAACAATTCCACTTTTACAAACACTTTTAAAATTAGGGATGACAATGGACATTTATTAATTAGGGTAGTATAGCCTATCAAAAAAAAATTTAATTAGGGTAGTATATGACTCATTTTCATATTCGCATTTTTTAAAAAAATATATATTTGTATTTGTGTCTATATCCATTCAGAGTAACAACTTTGATATTTGTCCCATTACCTTATATGAATACTATAATATCTGCCCCATATATATTTGTATTTTTTTTGAAAAAAAATTAAGATTAGCACATGTACCCTATCTCACACGAGTAACAACTTATATATAATTATCTTTTATTGCAATTCTTGGAATATTCTTATTGTCTCCCTTGCCTTTTTCTAATAGCATCATACTATTTTTTTATTGAAGAGAGAGAAGTGTATAACAAATTTATAGATTTTGCACAACAAAAAATAGGAATATAAAAGAAAGAAGTGTAAGATATGATGAGTGTGATGATTGAGAGAAATTGAGAAAAAAAAATTACTGAACAATGTTGTATAAATTTGTTGTATGAATTACACAATTTTTTCCCTGAATGGTACATATTATGTACATGCCTCATGAATTATGTGCAACTATCATATTATCATTTTCCTATATACGACATTTTATGTTGTTCAAATCGTAGAGAAAATTTCAACATCATTTGGCACAATAAAAAAAAGGGAATAAAAGATAGAGAAATGTGTGATATGATTAATGATGTGATATAGAGAGATGTAGAGAAAAAAATTATTGTACAGTGTTATATAAGATTGAGTAAAAAATTATTTTGGTCCTTGAAAGATCAGTGGTCGGTCAAGTTAGTCCCTAGAAGAAAGAAATTAACAAAATAGTCCCTGAATCATACTAACGTCAATCAAGTTGGTCCTTCAATTAATTTGACTAAGTTAAACTTAACAGAAAGCCTAGGTGGCACGTTACCTTTACACAGTGGATGTTGATGTGGCAACCATAATCTTTTAGGCACTAGAATGAACATTCTTAGCCTTCAAGTTGGTCCCTGTAATTGAATTTCTATATATAAAATATTCTGAAATCCCATTTCTCTCATCAACAAGGTAAGAATTCAAATACTCGTTCACTACATCTACCATTTCCTGTGCAAATTATCCCTCATTTTCCAAATTGCCCTGTGAATTTCACTCTGCAAGTAGCCACCTAGGTTTTCTTTTTCCTCTTTTCCATTTTCCTTTTCTGAAGCAAACATTTTCGCTTGCAGCTAGTATAGAATTCGCAATCCATGGAGGGCGAAACAATGCAGCTAGCGGAAACCCTAATTTTTGGTTCGAACATGAGCCATGATGGAGGATAAAGAGCTGCAGTCGACCACTTTGGGTGAGCCGCAACAAAGGTCGTGGTGGCGCAAATATGCGAAGTCGTGAGGTTTAACGGTGTCAGGGGCTCGACTTTGGACTCCTTAGCCGACGTCGCAATCCATTACCTCGTTGACTTGGGGAAAATGGCGGAGTTCTACTCCAACCTCGTCGGCAGACCGCAATGCAGTGTTTTCAATGTAATTCGAGTGTTGGAGGATTTGGAAGTGCCGCTAGGGTTTTCCTCCGGCGGCGATGGAATGAGGGGGATTATGAATTATGTGGAATCAATGGATGAGGTTCCGTTTGCTCAATCGATTCCTCCATTCCCGGTGATTCGGGAACGGAGGAGCATCCCGAGTTTCGAACAAATGGGTGAGGCACCACCTTCCAAGCATATACTAGCTTGGTTGCCAGCTTTGCCTGTTCCTCACACTTACATTTCACACACCGGTGTGGGATGAAAGGGTCTCTGATCCGCGTGAGGACAAGATTGAATAGGCGAGGCAACGGGGGAAGGCTGAGAGGTCCTTATTGAGTTTGCAGAAGTAGACCCTGAAGGGGTTGATAAATATGTTTCTCTGGTTGCCTTGCAGTCTAAGCTTAACAAGGTGTTGATGGAAATCATGTTTCCGTTTTGGAGGCTTTTGCTCCTACAATTGAGAAGCTCAGGAGTAGTGGTTTGTGTGAAGATGGGGGTTGAAGGGAAAACGAATCTTTCTGCTACGAGGCCCATCGTGCATTTCAAGTTCAAAACTGGGAAGAAGCTCATTGGGGAGTCTTTGGATGCCAGACATCAAAAGAAGATGCTTCACGAGCGGCATCTTTGGGTGGCAGAGAAGATGAGAGAGATGATAAGAAGAGGAGGGCTGATTGACGTTAATATATAGAAATGGGAGAAATGGGATTTCATAATTTTTTATATATAGAAATTCAATTACATTACAAGGACCAAATTGAAGGGAAAGAACGTTCATTATAGTGCCTAATAGATTGCGGTTGCCACATCAACATCCATTGTGTAATGGTAACGTGCCACCTAGGCTTTCTGTTAAGTTTAACTGAGTCAAATTAACGAAGGGACCAACTTGATTGACATTAATATGACTTAGGGACTATTTTGTTAATTTCTTTCTTCCAGGGACTAACTTGATTGACCGCTGATCTTTTAGGGACCAAAATGATGTTTTACTCTATAAATTTATTGTATGAATTACACAACTATGTTATAAATGGTTCATATTGTGTATACACCTCGTGAAACATGTGTAACAATCATAATATCATTTTCCTGAATTTATAAGCAAACCATTTTATATTGATCAAATTACATAGGAAATTATATTTGCAAATAAGAAATTGATGACATCAATTTTTTATTCAAAATACATCATTTGGTAACAAATTCATATGATTAGACTAAACTTTTATTTTATTTCAACATGTGGCCAAATCGAGTTTAACTCTTATTTTAATCATTAGAATAAATTAGAAAAAAAGAGTATGGATTGGTTGCAATATGAAGAGATGGTAAATTTATGAAATATAAAAAATAACTAATAATATATATAAAAAACTAATGTGATTTGTGAAAAATATTTTAATTATACTAAAAATGAATAAAATATAAAAATATAGATCTTTAATATTTCATATTAAAATGTTTTAAGAAAATTATTAATAAAATATAATTTTAATGACAATTTATATCATATATTATCTTTTAAATATATTTTTATTTTATTTAAATTTTAAAATTTAATCTACAAATATCTCATACATTATATAAATATTTTCATGGTTTATAAAAAAAATAAATTTTGACATGTTAAGATGATGTGGTTGAGCACTATTATATATGAAACGTGTTTTGACGGAAACAAAACGCACTATATTATTAACTCTTGGATGCATTGTATGATATTTTAGACATTTAAAAAATATTAAATGATTAAATATTTAAAATTAAAATATATACATTATGAAAATGTTTTTTAATTATAAAATTAACTGTGTAAATTAAAATATATCAATATTTGTCTTTATTAATTTAATATAATATTTAAAATTTAAATTTATAAATTTTAAATTTACGGTTATAAAAAAATATTATTATTGATAAGTAAAAAGATAATATGGCAGATATAAAATAAAATCTGTAACGTTTTAAAAGTAAAGATAGATTATGAGAATTCAACAACGAATAATAAAATAGTGATCTAATTTCCACTGTGATCTAATTTATTTCTCAAAACTAAATTTACACACCCCATCCCTGCTCAGCGAACACACGACGCAGCTGGTGGTAGGTAGTTTCCGAAAGAAGAAGGTGATGATAATCGATTAAGCCAATGGATGAACAGAACGGTACCACGAGCAGGGAGGAACAGGAGGAGGCATTGGTGGCTTTAATCGAACACCGTACTCGCGAAGTCAAAAACCTCCGTCACCGCCTCGCCTATTACAAATCTCAGGTTAGGTTAACTTTTCAATATTATTCATGCTTCTATATTCTCCCTTTATTATCATTATTATTGTTGTGGTTGTTGTTATTTGCTCTGAACTGAAGCTTCGTTGTATTATATTATGTCATAACCACTAAGTGTAAATTAATTTATGGTTTGAATCTTTACATGGAAGATTATTATTAAAGTTTGGGAATGATGTGGTGTTCAGCTTGAGGAAGCGGAGAAAAGGTTGCAAGATTCTGAATCCAAATTGGCTCGCCTTCGAGGTCAAACTAATGCGGTGTCGTCTAGAAGTAGCTTAGGTGATGGACTTAAAACCGTGAAGACAGAGCGCAGATCAAACAGTCCTATTGATAGGAGAGAAGGTTCTTCCAAAAACCACAATCAATCTAAACCTGAGCTTCTTATTCCTGCAGTGAGTCCTAAAATTTCACCACCTAGATTAGTGCCAAGGTCCTCTGAAGGCAGTCCATCAGCCTCTAGAGGAAAATCTGATAAGTCTCATAAACCTTCTTCTGAGCAGCAAAACACTGAAGTCAAGGACAAAGGGACAAAAAGGAGATTTGGTATGACATTCATCTCTAGGGTCCCAATCCCAAACTAGTGGGAAAATGGCTTTGTTTGTTTGTTTGTTGGTTTGTTTGTGTTTGTTTGTTTGTTTGTTTGTTTGTTTTAATCTCTATAGACCATGGGTCAGTTTGGATGAAAGTTCTGCCGAAGTACTTCTAGGAGAGAAAAAAAATAGAATGAATCAAAGAGGTCAAATGCATTTAACTTCTTTATAAGTTGAAATTAGTCTTTGTAGCCTACTTACTCCAAAAGCTCTCTCATTTAACTTCTCCATAAGTAACCAATTTCAACTTATGAAGAAGCTAAATTCATTTAACCTCTTTGATTCATTCTACTTTTATCTTCTAGAAGTTCTTCTCCAGAAGTATATCCAAATTGGGCCCATGTTTAGGCCTTTGTGCTTCTGTCTGGATTTTGTGTCAGTTATTGGCTTACTTTTGTCCTCTTCCTTTCCATTTTGTTATTGGTTGTAATTGAGCTTAGTGAGATTTTTGTTTGCTTTCCAGAACAGAAAGAACACAAGGAATTGATTCCTTTAATACGTAAGAGTTCTTCACCAACCTTGGTACACTGTCAAACAAGCAACCACATCTCAAGTCAACACAAGAGGAAATTGCGGAGTATTTGTTTGTGTCCTGTGAATGATCAGCTTTTTGTGACCAGGTAATGAGATCGTTTCTTTTCTAAAAAAAGACCTGCCTTTCAGCAATCATACTTAATTTGAATTTATCTCTTGTGCAAGATATGTTTCTGGTGATACAAGATTGATATATTCTTTCTAGGCTGATTATTGCTACTTTTTGGGAATTCTTGCAGTGCTTTGGATGGAGTGGTCAACTTGTGGCAAGTTCAATCTAAGGGGTACGCCCTAATACTTTGGAGAGTTTTTATTCTTATTTTTGGTGATAATGTTGGTCATAAATAGACTTACACAATGTAATATCTGGAAAGGGGATTAGTCCTAATATCAATACTTATCAGGTTCTTGCACAAGCATAAATCTGTCTTTACTCACTATGGTAGCTCCTTCCACTTCTGTTGACAGTCTACTATCATTATGAGTCTTCCACTCCCTGAACGTGAAGTTTTTCAAGTTCCATTGTTCTTTGTTATCTTGTGTGTTTCTTTATTCCCATTCAACTGTAAACTTGAACATATGATGGTTCTTTCCTCTACCATTGACAGTTTCTTCCTCTGTGTACATGATTATCTTGGAGTGGAAAACATTTTATCTGAACTTCATAATATTTTAAAGTCGACCCACCTATCACTATGTTATCTAATTCACATGTTCTTTCTCCCTATCTATAATTGTGTAGATCAGGAGCCTCTCTGCTTAGCACTACTGATTGTGTATCCCCAAAGCAGAGGAGATGGCCAGAAGATGTAGCTTGGCACCCAGATGGAAACAGCCTATTTTCAGTATACAGCGCTGATAGTGGAGACTCTCAAATATCAGTTACAAATTTGAATAAAAAACAAGGGGTAAAGCTTTTAACACAAATACCCTGGTGTAAAAGTATAACCTTGTATTTGGGTTACTTTTTATTGTTGATTGCTATTGATATATGCAAAATTTGGATCTAACTGACAGGGAGATCGTGTAAAATTCTTAGAGGACAAGCCTCATGTCAAGGGAATTATCAATGGCATTGTTTTTATGCCCTGGGACAATACATGTTTTGTAACTGGTGGAAGTGACCATGCAGTTATACTTTGGAGTGAGCAGGATGGTGAGAACAAATGGAAGCCAAAAGCATTGCACAGGAATCTTCATTCTTCTGCTGTCATGGGAGTTGCTGGTATGCAGCAGAAACATATTGTGTTATCTGCTGGTGCAGACAGGAGAATATTTGGGTATGATGTTCGTGTTGGAAGAGCAGATTTCAAACATCAGATTGATAGTAAATGCATGAGTGTCCTGCCCAATCCATGTGACTTTAACTTATTCATGGTTCAAACAGGGTAAATTATACTACTTTGTTAACTTGTTTCTTTATTTTCCACATGCTTGGCCATATTATGCAGAATTTTTAACACGCCTAGAATTTGAAGTTTTTGTCTGTCTTGAATTTTTGGTTTAAGGAAAAATTAAGTATGTTCATTAGAAAACAGTAATATCGGATTTGGTCCAAAAGTTTGAACCCCTGATGAAATTTCTTGTATTATTACATTTTGTTTGCTAAAGTGCAATGAAACTATTTTCATTGATTAAGTTTTCAGTAAACTTTAGGGAAATGGGAGCAAAAAGGATTTTGGTTTGGTTAACCTCAACTTGAAACTCACACACTACTAGATGTGGTGCACAACCACCACATTTTGATCTTGTGCCTCTTTGTATCTTTAATTGGACGAAATGGAATCTTTATTTAAGGCATGGAAATATTGTTATGCATACAACAACATAATAGCGAAGAAAGTTATTATGTTTGTTGTAATCATTCTTGTCCCACAGACTTTGTTCTACACATGAAATATGCTTTAAAATATTAGGATGAAGTGATCTTTTATGTGCCAGTGTCATTTGGGCCTGCCCTCTGATTCGTGAACAAGGATAAAAAAATAAGATGATTGGCCCATATTTCAACAGGTACATTTCTCAGATTTTTTGATCTGGATAAAAGATAAATCCACCCAGGCTTCATTGTAAGGATGAACATATGTTCTTCAACTATCCTAGTTAAGAGTTGAAAATTCCCTTTTGTTTACTCATATTCTTGGTTGGAGTAATGGTTTAAATTCATAAGCTACTTGACAATACATTTGGTTGCTATCTTCTAAATTGAATTGAGTACAGGAATCTGCCTTTAAGATGGGAACATAATAATTTGTTGATCCAGTTTCAATTTGAGACCAGGTTTTTTCTTGGTATTCTTTTGCTGTTTGTGAGTCTCTAGTACATTAACTATTTTTCATTCTATCAGGACTCATGAGAAGCAGCTTCGATTATTTGATATTAGATTGAGGCAGACAGAACTTCATTCTTTTGGATGGAAGCAAGAAAGCAGTGAATCTCAATCAGCCCTGATTAATCAGGCTTGGTCTCCTGATGGGCTTTATATAACATCGGGTTCAGCGGATCCTGTGATTCACATCTTTGATATAAGATATAATGCTCACAGGCCTTCCCAATCCATAAGAGCTCATCACAAACGAGTTTTCAGAGCCATGTGGCTTCAGTCTGTTCCTCTTGTCATTTCCATATCATCTGATCTCAACATTGGATTGCACAAAGTTTACTAGAACCTCTTGCCAGTGAGTCTGTTCCTCTTGTCATTTCCATATCATCTGATCTCAACATTGGATTGCACAAAGTTTACTAGAACCTCTTGCCAGTGACGGTGAGACCACCATTGCCCATGAAGTAGTGTGTTATGTCTCCACGCTTTTGTTGCTGCTGAATATTGAGTTTCTATTTTACTTGGAATTTCTGAGTAGAGAACATTCATTTTATTATATGACCTGTGAAATTTTGAGGGTTTCAATTTGTAACGAGTAAAAGGAAGAATTTATTTGGAACGGAAAATTATGAAAATTCTGGTCGGGAAAGGTCTGTTCAGATGTTTGCAAGGTGTTTTTTATTATTGTTTTTGGGTTAAGTATATACATTTTCCCAGGATTTTTTTTTAATTTAACACAAAGTATGAGCTATTTTGTGATTTTTTTATAAGGGCTTTAAAACTAAAAGAAAAGCATAATTTGTGTTTTCATACTCAAAAAGTACTTATCAAATTGTGTGATTCTAAAAAGGACCGTGTTTTAGAACAAAAGAAAAAAGGTATTCGAAAATAAAAAAAAAAGTATTGAGTAAACTAGCACTTTTGTCTTTTACTTTTACAGCGTCTTGCAGTTTTGTTAATAACACTTTAGTCCTTGTAACCTCTGTTTAGAAAACCGGACCGGACCGGCCGGTCGGACCGGAAAACCGGTGAACCGGCCATGTGTCCGGTCCAACAGAACCACATAACTGGCCTTGCAGAGAACCGGTCCCTAAACCGGAAAACCGGTAAAAAACCGGTGAAACCGGTCAAAACCGGTAAAAAAACTGGTTGAACCGGACTTTATAAAAAAATTCAAATTTTTTATTTTTTTATTTAATTTAAAATACTTTTAAGATAAATAAAAACATGTTTGAGAATTACACATAGATATTTATTATTTTACCAATTTTTTTATTTTTTTATTTTATAAACCTTATAATAAGGTTATTTAAACAAATTTATAGCTTCATATATCTTAATTTCTTATAATTTTGTGTTATTTTATTAATTAAAATATTATATAATATTTAAAATATATGTTTAATTAATACCGGTTCAACCACGGTTCAACCATTGAACCGTGAACCAGTGCCTTTACCGGTTCAATTACCGGTTCGGTTTTTAAAACATTGCTTGTAACACTTTAGTCCTTAACATTATTAGAAAAATATGCACTTTAGTTTCTGATTTTATTAAAAAACATGCACTTTGGGAATTAAAGTGCATGTTTTTAATAAAGTCAGAGAATAAAGTGTTATTTTGGAAAAATTAGGGACAAAACTGTAAGATGCTGTAAAAGTCAAGACGAAAGTGCTAGTTTATTAAAAAAAATATTTGTCAAATTCAACAACAGAATACTAAAAAATATCAACAACAAAAAATAATATGATTTTTACGTATTTGAAATTTTTTTTCTAGATCATAAGTGTTTTTAAGGACTAAAATGTCCAATATATATATATATATTTATTTATTTATTGGGTTAAGTCTAAAATCTCCTCTTGTCAAAGTGTGACATGTCTGGTTTTTTTTGTTAGATTTTTTTTTTCAAAAATTGTAAAAGAAAATAATTATTGTATCAAAATAAGTTAACCTAAATACATTAGTTAGTAGGCTTTTAAATTTAACCTACTGAGATTATCTAATTATTCAACCTTGCAAATTGGGAAAAAATGATACCACCCAAAATGGAGCAAAGCGATATGGGGGTATTATTATTGTAAAAACTTTCAAATAATTGGATGTTAAAAAAGCAGCTTGAACAAAGCTCATGGGAGAAGGGGAAAAAATAAAAAAAGCCAGCTATACAACCAACAAAGTCTGGAACATTTAATAGATAGATTCAAAAAAAAAAAAAAAAAAGCTAAACCCCAAGAGCTTATATTTATTTATGTGATTTCTCTACCTCAAAAGTGATTTATCTATCTCAAAAGGAATTAGTTTGCACTTTAATAGGATAATACATGGTCTCTTATTTGGTTTTGCACACCCTTTTTTCATGTTAATTTCTGCACATTCTTTTTGGACTAACAATATCATGTTTGTTTATACATTTAAATATAGATGCCCATGGATGGGGCGTGAGAGTTAAAATAAACAATATCCATATAAATATCGGATATTTATGAATCATTATTATTTAAGAATCATTATTATTTAAGAAGGGTGAGTCTAACAAAAACTTGTGCACCGGTACACAAGTGTTTTTACCTGCTGTATCAGGTTATATTTTTTGTTTGAAAGTTTATAAAATTTGCAAAGACACCCCTAAAGTATACATCATCGTGATTAGTCATTTTTAACTCATTTAGAACAAAGATACATTGTCCAAATAATTTCAACAACAATTACCACAGTTTCCCTTAAGTTTATTTTAGAATGTTGGCATCTTCTCTTACTGCTTGAAAAGGCATTCATCGTGCATTAGAATTAATTTCATACAAATAGGCCTCTGTTGGTATTATGTTTTAGGTTTAAATATCATTTTGATCCCCACACTTTTTTCGTGTTTTTTATTTTAGTCCCTGACAACTTTATTTTTTGATTTCGTCCTCACTTTTTCAAATGCTTGTCATTTTAGTCCCTGACACTAACGGAGTTCTGTTAAGTGCTGATATGGCTAACGAAGCTCCATGTCAGCATTTTTGATTTGGCATTTTATTTACATTAATTTTTTTTATCTTCTCAGGTTATATTAGATGAAGTCTCCCAAATTAGATTTCAAATCCAATTAGGTCCCTGTCTACGGTCATCTTCAACCTTGGTATCTCTATTGGTGTGGAAGCAAGGGTGGTATTCTGCAGGAAGATCCGTTAATATATGGCTGGAAGCAAGGGTGTGTCTGGGTCTTCGTCATCCTCCCGTAATAGGTTATGTGGGTGTGGAGAAATGGTGATAACGCTGACGTCGAAGAGTGCAAAAAATCTGGGAAAAAGATTTCTGAGATGTCCCAATTGGAAGGTAGGTTTTATTCTGCATATTCTTCATGCGTTTTTGTCTAATCGAGCGTCTGCCAATCTTTTCTCAATCTGTCTTCATGGGTTTTTGTCGCACAAAGCTTCTGTAATTGTTTTTGTGTAATCGAGCTTGTGCATTTCTTTTCCTTTCCCAATCTATGTTCAATGTTGACTCTAGTATTATTGTATTTTTTTCCAGAAGTATGGAGGCTGCAATTACTTTGAATGGCTGCAAGATGAGTTTATTGCTAAGGATGACAGTGATGTAACCAAATGTGCATGTTTTCGATCTGCTGACAATGGGGTAGAAGTTGCAAAACTGAAAGTGGGGAAGCAACAAAACAAACTTGCGAGGGAGAGGAAGAAGATGACTCTGTTTTTGTCAATGTTGTTTGTAATGTCTTTGGCTGGAATTTTAGTAGGTGGTTATATATGTGTAACTAAGTGTCATTGTAATGGTTAAACCTATTTGATTTTAGGTGTAGGGAAGAAATGTTGGGGCACTTTAGTATGCTTATGTATCTTTGTTAATTTTTAGTTTGATATGGGAACATTAATTGGTTATGAGATTCAATGCTTAGATGTGCTGACGTAGAGCTCCGTTAGCGATGTCAGCACTTAATGGAACTTCGTTAGTGTCAAGGACTAAAATGACAAGCATTTGAAAAAGTGAGGACGAAATAAAAAAATAAAGTTGTCAGGGACTAAAACCAAAAACACGAAAAAGTGTAGGGACCAAAATGATATTTAAGCCTATGTTTTACATGATATTAAATTATTTTTTTCTAAATGACTATAGTGCAAATTTTTAAGGTTTTAAAAAGCATTTGGTTCCTCCCTTTTGGCATATGTGTGCTTTGAAATGATTGCTATATATGGTCAATTCGTTGCAAATTGATTTGTACATGAATAGGAATATATGTTTGACTATGTTTTTTGTTTGAGTTATTATATTTTTACAACAAATTTGTGTACAACATCATACAACATACACCTGTCAGACATGCATCCATTGGTGAATTGTAATATTTTTTAAAAAATAAAAGGCTCAATTAGTCACGTCCGATTACCTGCAGCACGCCAAGGGTCAAATAAAGTTGTTTCTTGATTAAAGATTAATAAATAAAACAAATAAAGTTGTATTTACTTTATAAACAAGTAAAGAAGTGATTCCTAAATTCCTCATGACATATTTAGAAACAAGTGCAACAGAGTTTATAACCTATAAACATGTTGTTTGTAACACATTCATAGAAGGTTTATAACTTATTGACATTCAGTTTATAACTCGTGTAGAAAGGTACATAATTTCTTCACACTTTTAAAAAGTGATTCATAAATTCCCCAGGACCAGTTTTGATATAAGTGAATTTTAAATTTCTCCCACTTTTTATTTTTTTTTACTTTCTTTGTTTTATTTATTAATCTTTAATCAAGAAACAACTTTATTTGACCCTTGACGTGCTGTAGGTAATCCGACGTGACTAATTGAGCCTTTTCTTTTTTTTAAAAAAAAAATTACAATTCACCAATGGATGCATGTCTGAAACGTGTATGTTGTATGGTGTTGTACATAAATTTGCTGTACAAATATAATATCTCTTTTTGTTTTACATGAAGCGTTGTAAATTAAACTTTAATGTTAACTGAGTCTAATACTCTAATCTTCCTAGCTCTCAACATAACTGAAAAATTTCCTTAAAAAAACATAACTAAAAACTGAAAAGTCAATGCTTCATGTTAATACAAAGTAGCCAATTGTTAACAGAGCCGGTGATGAAGACGACATGGTTTCTCTACAGTTTTTTTTTTTTCCGTCACTAGGATGGTGGTGCGGTTTATGGACGGTGGGGGAGCGCATGTGATGCAGAGATGAGGTTACTGTGCGGCTTGGTAAATTAAGGACAGTGGATCAAGGTCTTTGTGGATTGTGGTTACAACTAAACATATTGATTGAGAAAAAAAATTGCTCACCCAAACCCATTTTTGCAATTTTCACAATCCAACACAATGATACCTACTACCATTTAAATAAAAGTTAATCTAGACCATTCAATTAAAAAAACAATATATCCTATGTCTATAATAACTTGACTTGTGTATAGGTGCACCTTAGACTCACCCATTTAGGAATTTAAAAGTTATAAAAGAAAAAAGAATGTCATAAAATATGTTTAAATATGTTTTTAGTCCCTCAAAATATAGTGAAATTTGGTTTTGGTCTCTCATTTATTTTTCATTGGTTTTGGTCCTCCATTTTTTAAAATCACATGATTTTAGTCCTCGTCGTTAGTTATATTCCGCTAAGTGATGACGTAGTAATAATTCTTGTAGATTTTTCTATGAATTTTCCTTCAATTTTTTCTATAGATATCAAAATTAAAAGAAAATTTGTTTAGTTTCTAAAATTTGCGGAAAATTTACTATAGATTTTTTTACAACAAAGCAGAGAAATTTTATAGCAGTATTTTTATTTAAAATATGTGTAATTTTTTTGAAAATTTACTACACATAAATTTTCTAGAGAAAAAGTCGCAAGAAATTTGCTGTAAATTTTTACCTAGAAAAAGTCGTAGTGGAGCTGCGAAAGTGACTTAACATAGTATGATTAATAAGGAGGACTAAAAGTATGTGATTTTAAAAAATAGAGGACCAAAACCAATGAAAAAATAAATGAGGAATGAAAACTAAATTTCATCATATTTTGAGGGACCAAAAACATATTTAACTCGTCATAAAATATATCATAATATTATATTATATTATATTATATTAAATTAAGGGAGATTCTAATATACACAAATAAAAATTGTGTAATAGTACATAAATAAGCTCTTATTGGGAGCAGTAGGTTCCCCGATAACCTCCTGGAACCAAAAGCATTCGACTAGGGATGACAATTGGACCCAGACCTAGTGGGTACCCGCAAAAATTACCCACAATGGGTAGGGTAATTACCCATCAAATGGATCTGGGTCCGAATATGGGTAATTACCCGCACTTTTTAATGGGTACGGGTGCGGGTACGGGTACTATGGTACCCTACCCATACCCGCACTTATATAATATGTATAATTAATGTAATTTATATACATATGACTAATTTAATATATATATGTTTATATTATTAATTACTATTTTTCTCAAAAAAATTAATGTTAATATATATTATAGTCACAAAAAAAACATTAATATATATATTACTAATTTAATTAATTTAAATGTTATAATTTTATCCTAAACAATAAAATAGCCAATTAACATGAACTAATTTTCATTTCCCCTTCCATTGTTTTAATCTTTCATCCACTTCCACATACCATAGTTGTTTTATAGGTTATACTTGGATGATCTATAGATTATTTTTCAATTTATTTAATTAATTTTCATTTTGTAATCAATTTATTATTTTTATAGTTAACAAAAGTGCGGGTAATGGGTACGGGTACGGGTTCTTGAGTACCCAACGGGTAAAAGTACGGGTATTAGAATCACTACCCACGCGGGTACGGGCACACGAGTACGGGTATTTTTTTAAAACGCGGGTATGGAGACAGGTACTATGGTACCCTACCCAAACCATACCCATTGCCCTCCCTACATTCGACCCTCTCTCTCTGTTTTCCATTACACAAGGATTAACATTTGAGATCTAGTTGATCCTAACATGACATGTGTTCTGATTTCTGAATATATTACAAACTCTTAAACATATCAACCTAAAGCAGTTTTCACATGATATTTGTATCAAATAAAGATTCCTTACAATATTGGCACTTGCTTTCATGAGAAAATACATGATTATGCTGCAAATATCTGAACTTTATAGTTTTTTTTTGGAAGAACTTTCTAATTAACTACCTTAATATGGCTCAATGTTTGCAAGCAAAGTAAGTAAATTGTCCAAAAATCAATCTTCCCGCAAATGCATTGGTATGTTTAGAACTCGAAACATCGAGCACTGTGACAGATGATCGATTTGAAATTAGCATTAAACTGCAACAACTAGAAACTTTCCACTGCTACATATGTACAACAAAGGTGAGATTAAAATTTGGCAACATAGTAAATTCCTCTATTGCTACGCAGTGGGACAATGATGCGCTCGGCGGAGGCCTTCTTTCTCTCATTTTACTCTCTGCCACTCTCCGAGATTGCTTTTTTCACGTTAGAGAGGTAGCTAGTTTAAGTGTGTGTTTGGATTGGCGTTTGTAAATTTGAGTTTAGGTGAACGTGATTTATTGAACGTGGTTTGAAGGGAACTTGAGTTTGTATAAACGTGATTTCTTGTTTGGATAGTTTGTTGTAAACGTGAGTTTAAGAAAGTGAATGTTGTTTGGTTGAAATTTTATAAATCACATTTGCAGGTATAATTACTAAAAAGGACATGTCTTTGTTTGTTATATAGATATATATTTCATTTTATTAAAATAAAGTATATAATTGATTTAAATACTAAAAAATAAAGATATTTATACCAATTTTTATTTATTTAGAAGTATTAGTAATATGCATGATATTTTAACTATTGAAAACATAATTTTGTTAAAAGCTTAGAAATAAAATAAAATAGCAACATAAAAGTATTGTTAATGGAAACGAATAATTACATAATAGGCAAGAGAGGCAACCTGAAACAGACATATTATATTACATAATGTTAATGGAAACAAATAATTGCAAGCTATAGCATGCATTAAGTCTTATCCTACTTAGGAGTACTGATATATCAAGCTAATATAATAGTTTTGAAATGTATAAGTAACTTTGCCGCAACTAAAAATAGCATAGCCTCGTCAAGGACTAAACAAAATTTGTTTTGGCCATTTCAAGGTTCCTATTGCAATCTCTGTTACGCTTTTTGAAGCTGTATGCTTATACAAAGGAACTGTGGAATAGTAGCTGGTATGGTTGGTGGGCTACTTGGTTTAGGAGGTGGCTTCATTTTGGCGCCAGCTACCATTGTTTCTAGCTGTTGGGATGCAGGAATGGTCAAATTACCAATTATGAACTGAGCTCTGTTCTTTTTTAGGAGGAGGTTTTGAAATGGGTTCTTGATGGCCTGTGCTTTTTTGCTGGCTTCACCTAGCTGCAGCAAGCTCGCTCATTACACCAAAGCTAAGAATTTAGCTTAAACCGCCCATAGAGACTTTAATACATACCTAATTCTTTAATACCTATACAGAGACTTTTTGCCAAAGAATTAAACGAAAAGGAACCCCAAAAACAATAGTCATCTAGCGTTGAACATGATTAAAACAGAGCCAATAATGCAATGAAAGAAACTAAGATAACAACACTTGCAAAAGAGCAAGGCATTAGAACAAAATTCATCAGCTACATAACCACATTAATGTACCACTATAACCCCAGAATATTTTACTCAAAAAATTCCACACCAGCTTAGAAAAATAGAAAAGTCACCATTGTAGCACCAGAACACCTACCAGATCAAGAAAACTTCATGATATCAAGACAAATAATAATAATACTAGGTCCTTGGTTTTTTCTTCTGCTCCCTCATGTATTAGCTTGGCTCTTTTAGCAGATGCCTTGGTTTTTTCTTAATGATATCACTTGAGAAGTGGGTCCTCTGTTTTTGTCCTCCCACAGATTCCAGACAACAGAGGTTTCATTGTCTCATATACAATAGCCTTCGTTACTTCCCCAGAGAAGCACCATTAAAGCTCTTGTGAGCAGGTCGCGGGAAGAGGGAAGACAACAAACATGAGTTCACTCACTAAGAAAACAACAAACGAAGGTGATGACAGTGCTACGAGGTCGCTGGAAAATACAACACCTAGAATACTCTCATGAACATGAAGGGTAGAAATGAAAACTGAAAAAACTCAGAAAACGTAGCCGCTTGAATCACGTATTAAAAACGCAGAAGCTTGAAAATGTTGCATCTGAGAAAACTTGAGTTCCCTTCCAAACTCACATCACAAAATCTTAACCAAACAGTCCTTGAAATTGTAAACTCACGTTTATTGAACTAATACGTGCGTTCATCTTGTTGGAACGCCCATCCAAACACACCCTAATTAAATATGAGGCTTAACAATACAGTGAAAATTGATGCTATTACTTTCTTTGTGGCTTCAATCACTTGGAGAGTGACCAGGAGAGAGAGGAACACCAGTAGTGATTTGGGAAACAGAGTGGTGGTATAGTGGTAACTACCTGTTACTAAGTTTAAATCTAAACCCTTGAATAAAAAATAACATATCTGACGGTATCAATTACTTGTGTATCATTATAGACAAACTATTTATTTATGTATATTAGAATCTCTCATTAGATTAATATTATATAATATAACTCATTATTATATAATATTATTACGGGTAAATATATTAAAAATATTATTATAAAATAATATAAAATAAATTTATCTGAAAATAATAAAAAATTTAAATATTAAATATTTAATAGAAAATATATGCAGTTATGACTTTGATAACATGTGTTGATCATATGGAAATGCGAATCCCTAAATATGCAGTTATGGCTTTGATAACGGGTGGCTTTAACGTTTGACAATATTCTAAAATATTAATCTCTTAACTATTAGCGGCCGACAACATTCCAGGTATTCCGAGATATTTGACCGTCTCTCTCACCTATTAGCACAACTTCTAACAATATCCTAAGTATTCTGAAAGATATTTGAGAGTCTCTCACTAAGCGCCAGAATGAGATTTGGTGCAGTCGACTGCACTGCAGTCACCAAATCCGAGTCGTCCGATGGAGATCAGACGGCTCAAAGGTCGAGATGTATAAAAACACATCTCGACCTCTAAACTGTTCGATCTCCATCGGACGACTCGGATGTGGTGATTGCAGTGCAGTCGACTGCACCGAATCCGGGTCCCTAAGCGCCTGACAGTATTATGAGTATTTCGAGATATTAGTCTTTTACGTGTCCATCAAATGGAAAGATACTTTAAATAAAAAATAAAAAATAAAAAATAAAAAATAAAAATAGAAGAAGATTGAGGGCTCGACTTGAGTCATTTCTTGAGCAACATTTGAGGTAAACGTCAGTATTGAGTAACCAGTACTGTGCCTTGCTGCTTACTCCTATCCATCTAGGTAAAATACATAACCTAGTACCCTTTCTTTCTTTACTTTTTCTTTTCTTCTCTCTCCAATATGATGCCTTCTTTGAATTGAGTAAAAAAAAATGCCATTTTTAACTTGTTGGTAGGGGTTCTGTTTTCTTTATTTTACGCCTTCATTCCATGGCTGTGTGACTGACGAGTTCGCCTTTGCTGGGGTTTTATTTACTTATTTCTAAGTTTGATCGAACGATTGATTTTGAAATTGACCTCAGGGTTTCTTTTTATCATCCTCTCATGTTTATGTACTTTCACGGCCAAGGTTGATATTTTTGGTGGAGTCAGGGTATGCTTCTGCAACACATTCAATGTTCTTCACATATAGTATAGCCTCTACACATTCATTTTTCTTTCTTTCTTTCTTTCTTTCTTTCTTTCTTTCTTTTTTAAACTTTATTGGGCATTGTTTAGTGATTTAAATTTTTATATAATCTGTTGCTAACTTATGCAGTGATTCAATGGAAGCAGAAGAAGTGGGCATGGACACTCAGGAAAAGCTTTCTGGCTTTATTTTCATGTGTAACAGAATGACAAAACCAGAGTGCTATAGATTCAGAGTTTTTGGGCTTCCTGCAGGGAGAAAGGAAGTTGTAGAGAAAATACATCCTGGCACATACCTTTTTCTGTTTGACACTGATGTGAAACTGCTCTATGGCATATATACAGCAACCTCAACTGGGAAGCTAAAGATGGAACCATTAGCTTTTGGTGGGAAATTCCCTGCTCAGGTGAGCTTTTAATTATTGATGTTAACCTGCATACACTTGTCTAGGTCACTCTGTAGAAATGGCATCCTCTGGCTTGATTGGTGTGGTTTATAGAAATGGTTTTGGTGGTAGCATCATCCATCTGTTTGTGGCATTTGTTTATGCTTCAAGAGTATAACATGCTTGTTGGTGTTAATTTCTTGATTTGGTTGGGAGGGTGTGGATACATATGGAGAAACATGATTGGCTCTGGCAGGTTATTCTGGTGCATGTGGAAATTGTACTTGTTATCACTGACTTTGATGTAGTCTTAGCAGTAAACAAATGAACCATAATGTCATCTCATTATGTTGAAGTTGGGAAGTTGTCACCATCTTTTTTTTTATTTTTGTTCAGGTGAAATTCAAAATTCACAAAGACTGTTTACCCTTGCCAGAGAATCAATTTAAACATGCCATTCAAGATAATTACCAGAAAAACTCCAACAAATTTAGTCCTGAACTCAATATTAGACAAGTAAGTTGCCTTTTGATTTCTGGCAAATTGCTTTTAATTACAATTATTACAATCTGATTTTCTTTTCTTTTTGAGTAAAATAAACTTTTCTTATGACCACTATGCCTTATTTAGTTGGAATTTGTTGTTATGTTGCAGGTAAGAAGTCTATTAGAGATGTTTCGCCCATTACATTTGTTGTCAACTGCTGCACCTACACATTCTGTTTTGAACAATACTTACCCTCCCTCGACATCGCCTCTTCCACCAGTGGATGATGTTTTTCATCAGAGGTCAACGCCATCTCATTTTGAGGATTCATATTTGTCTAGGATGTCACCTAATCAAGTTCCATGGCAGTTGGACTATAAACATTCAAATGAACTCAAGGAGCCTACTGGTTGTGCCTATCCTGTCAACAATTTGATGCCAAATTCAATTGCAGCTCAGTCTGTGCTATCCCAAGCTTCAAGGACTCAACTTTATCCACCGGCAGGTACACTTACTCAGGTGGTTACTCATGCAGCTAGGATGGTCAGCAGTTATACTCTATCACAGCCAGATCCTAAATATACGCATCAACATCAGAATATCCTTAACATGCAACCTGGATTTCATTCATCCCTGGTGAATATGGGCAGTGGTCATACTCAGTCATTTCAAGATTCTCAATATGCATATCACAATGTCCTACATCCACAACCTGAATTTCATTCTTCCATGATGACTATAGTTAGCAGCAGTGCTCAATCACTGCAAGTACCTCAACATCCACAATCAATGCAACCTGAATTTCATTCATCTTCATCCCTGGTGAATAGAGGCAGTGGTCATACTCAGCCATTGCAAGATTCTCAACCTGCATATCACAGTGTCCCACATCCACAACTTGAATTTCATTCTTCCATGATGACTATGGCTAGCAGTTGTGCTCAATCACTGCAAGAACCTCAACATCCACAATCAATGCAACCTGAATTTCATTCATCCCTGGTAAATAGAGGCAGTGGTCATACTCAGTCATTTCAAGATGCTCAACCTGCATATCACAGTGTCATACATCCACAACCTGAATATCATTCTTCCATGATGACTATGGCTAGCAGTTGTGCTCAATCACTGCAAGAACCTCAGCATCCACCACCCATTTTTCATCCCCCAGTGGTGAATATGAGCAGCAATCATGCCCAACTGTTGCAGGATTCTCACTATACACCCCAGAATATCCTAAACCCAGGGCCTGATTCCTATTCCTCCATGGCAAATGTGGGCAGCAGCAGTTATGCTCAATCATTACCAGATCCTCAACACACACATCACGAAGCCCAATATCTGCAACCTTATTTCAATTCCTCCTCGGTGAATATGGACCATGCCAATGTCACGCTGCAGTCACATGCTTCGTCATCATTACATTATCCATATGTTCCTCAAGAAGTTGCCTCTGCTACATATTCAGATCAAGGGTAATTTTCAACTTTTCTTGGGTGAACTTCATTCCTATGCTTGAAATCCTAAAAATTACTTTAGCAACCTCAAAACTTATATTAAATTATTAACTCTCTTAACTTCAACAAGGAAATGATTCATTGACTGAAAAGTTATTAAAGCATTGCACAGTGCGTTTGGTTTACCATTTAATTTATGAACAAATGGGAAGTGAATGATAAGCAGGTTAGAACAAACACACTAGTAGTCATTGTGATGCTAGTGAATCAGAGAGGAAGTGAATGATAATCATTCAGTGACCATACAACAAAAGCACTTTCTGACTAGGTAGGATCAGCTACATAGATCAAAATAACGCCATTTTATTTATGAACATGTCTAATGACAGACTATTTAAATATTAACTCTCTTAACTCAGTGAAGAAAGCATTGCACCATAATCCTTATTAAAGCATGAAAGTCAATTTAAAAAGTTATAATTGTTTGCTGAACAAGCATACTTAAGGCATTTTGGCAATGTGAAGTGAACTTTGTCAATCTCTAATCTCGCTGCAGGTCTGGAGTCATGCAAAGGGTGATAGCCAGTGGTCAACAAACTGGAATGGGAAGTGAGCAATATCAGTCATCAATGCATACATAGAAGAATATTTCTGCACAAGAGAATGCTGTCAACCAGCAAATTCATATTCTCTGTGCTGAATCACATGTCTGTAAGTGAGGTGATCTTGGTCTGGCAATTTGACATTTTCCATTTGCTGCCATATATGTACATGACTAATATACAGGGACCTTCTAAATCTACTGTTTAATTACTGATATCGGGCAGGGGACTTTAATTTTTTTTCGACTAAACTGAAGTTTGACGCTAGATAGAGGGGATAGTAATTAAAAATAGATATATTTTCTTTTTAAAAATAGTAATTCCTAAACTTTTTAGGACGGTCTCTCCTAAAAAAAATAGGTTTCATGAATCATGTCTTAAAAAAACAGGCTTTTCATCTCTTAAAAAATATGCTGTTCATTTTTTAAAAATAGGCTTCTCATATTATAATTCACCTTATATATATATTGGGTCAACCCTAAATATATGGTAATAATTTGTTAGTCTACCACAATTCATTTTAGTGTACTAATTTATGCAATAATTTCTTTCATATGCAAAAGTGGGATGTATTAGTATCCACTTTGAATCATAGAAGATTTGAATTGATGATGTTTGGAATCACGTTTCTGTAGTGAATAACGTGTTTTCAAATAATTGAAATGAAATCTCTTTTATTAAACACCCACAGGAAATTATGCATGATTCGTTTTTAATTGTTAATTTTAAAATTAATTTTATTTAATTATAAATTAAATGGACACTTATTTATTAACACTACAAAATTATATTATGAGAAAAAATAAGTTAAAAATTAACTCTAGTAAAACTTAACTATTTTGGTTTGGGCCATTGGGTCCGGATTCTTGCGCCCATGACTGGGTGTTTGGGTCATATGAATCTCGCATCAATGATGGTATTTTTTTGGCATGATACTTAAATCCAAACCATGATAACTAACCCATCATTACTCACATTTTGATTTTAACGGGGGAAATCCGTTTTTTGATCGGATATAAGGACAAACCCGACTTGAACCGATTTTAAGGGAAACATTTTTTATTTTTAAATAAAAATACAAATTATTAGATATTAGAAACTTACCTTTAGGGATGGCAATGGGTAGGGTACTGTAATACTCGTCCCCATACCCGCGTTTTAAAAAAATACCCGTACTCGGACCCATACCCGCGTGGGTAGTGACTCTAATACCCGTACCCTTACTCTTACCCGTTGGGTACTCAAGTACCCGTACCCATTACCCGCACTTTTATTTACTATAAAATAATAAATTGATTAAAAAATAAATGAAAAATAATTTGTAGACCATCCAGGTTTAACCTATGAAACAATTATGGCATGGGAAGTGGATGAAAGATTAAAACAATGAGAGGAGAAATAAAAATTAGTTCATGTTTTGCTATTTTATTGTTTAGGACAAAATTATAACATTTAAAGTAAATAAATTAGTAATATATATTAATCTTTTTTGTGACTATAATAAATATTAACATATATATTAATTAAATTAGTAATATATATTAATGTTCTTTGGGAAAAATATTAATTAATAATATAAATATATATATATAATTAATCATATGTATATAAATTACATTAATTATATATATTATATAAGTGCGGGTATGGGTAGGGTAGGGTACCATAGTATCCGTACCCGCACTCGTACCCATTAAAAAGTGCGGGTAATTACCCATACCCGGATCCGGACCCATTTGATGGGTAATTACCCTACCCATTGTGGGTAATTTTTACGGGTACCCACTGAATCTGGGTCCAATTGCCATCCCTACTTACCTTGGATATTTCCTAGTTATGTATCCAATTCTATTACAGCTTGAAAATTCTGACAAAAAAAAAATTACAGCTTGAAAATCTTTTACCCTTACTCTAGTAATTTTTGCTAGAGCATATTTTGTCTTCACCCAAGTACGATAACTGACATCATTTACATGACCACTATGTTTGCTATGTGGGTTCCCTAGCTTCTCTAATGCTAAACCTTAAACTCTTACATGATCACTATGTTTGCTATGTGAGTCTCCTAGGTTCTCTAACTTTTTTTAGACAACTTCATGATTTCATCTCTTATCTCACTAAAACAGACATTTTGAAAATTATAAAAAGATATTTTCAATTTTTATATTTGATTTAAAATTTTTAAAAATAAGAAGCTACTCATAAATAACCACCTCAAATGTCACATAATATATTTAAGGGTTAAAAATATTTTAAGTCCATGAAATATAGTCGAGATTTGGTTTTAGTCCATGCAATTTAAAACTGGTGGTTTTGATCCTTCAAAAATGGAAAATCCACCAATTTAGTCCTTATCGACAAAAATTCGTAGCTAATCTATAGTAAAACCAGGCAATGAGGGTTAAATTGGTGTTTTTTTATTTTTTGAAGGACCGAAACCCCTGGTTTTAACTTTTAAATTGCAGGGACTAAAACCAAATCTCGACTATATTTCAGGGACTAAAAACATATTTAACCCCTATAAAATTAGCGAATTTTGTGTTTAGTCTTTACTGAAATTTTCATCTAAGTTTAGTCCCTAATTAATTTTCTGTTACCAATTTTAGTCCTTCTTGTTAAATATCTGCTATTAAGTGATGATGTGGCTCTTTAGTCATCCTAATCAGCTATGCTGACTTGTCACAATGAATCTATCTGTCATCCACATCATATTTCATTTTATTTTATCTGTTTTTTGTTTAATGAAAATAAATTATCATCAAACAAAAAATGTTTTATTAATGTTTTCTGATAATTTATTTTCATCAAACAAAAAGTGTAGATAAAATAAAATGAAATCTGATGTGGATGACAGATAGGTTTTTTTTTGTCAAGACAGATAGGTTCATTGAGACAGGTTAGTAAAGTGACGCGTTATCACTTATCAGCGAGTTAATGAGGGACTAAATTTGGTAAGGGGAAATTAATGAGGGACCAAACTTAGGTGAAAATTTTAGTAGGGACTAAGCACAAAATTCGCTAATTTTATAGGGACAAAAACATATTTAAGCCTTTAATATTTGATTATTTTTTATTTTACAAAACTTATTATTGGGGAACTTTAAATTTTGATATTGTTTCAATTGGAGTCAAATTTAAATATTTAATTATTATTTTATTAATATTGTGCCAACAAATCGTTACAACCAATGTTTTTAAAACCGGACTGGTAATTGAACCGTGGTCGAACCGGTAATAATTTAAATATATTTTTTAATATTATATAATATTTTTTAAGTAATAAAATAAGATAAAATCATAAGAAATCAGGATATACAAGATTATAAATTAATATAAAAGACTTTATTATATGTATTATATGATAAAAAATTCATAATAATTGACTAATAATAAATATTTATGTGTAATCCTTAAAAAGTTAATTTTATTTATCTTAAAAATATTTTAGATTAAATAAAAAACAAAAAAAAGCAAAAAAAATGATTTTTTTAAACTGACCGGTTCAACCGGTTTTCTGGCACCGATTCTTTACCGATTTTCACCGGTTCTTGACCGGTTCGGTCGGTTCTTGATCGGTTCCCACCGGTTCTGAAACCAACCGATTTTCAGGGTTGTATGGACCGGGCACCAGGCCGGTTCCCGGTCGAACCAGTTGAACCGGCCGGTCCGGTTTTGATAACCATGGTTACAACTCAATGAACCTAAAATATAACCTTTAAGAAAACCTTAAAAATAGATAAAACTAACTAATAAGTATTTTATGCATTACACAGTTTTTTTAAATTTAAAAGTATAGAAATATATATATATATAATTTGAATTTAATATGTATATGTTAGAGGATAATTAATTGATTTAAATTGGATATTTAAAAGTATAAATATTAAGGGATAATTAATTTAAATTAATAAATTAATCTGTTTGTAGATATTACAAAAAAATAGTTTGAATTTCAAATATACTAGTATATGCTAAGATAAAAAATGAACAAAATTTAATTGTAATAAATAAAAAAATAAGGTTATGGAAAGGATGGTGCAGATGTGAAATTAGGGATGGGAATAGGTTGAGCTGAGCTAGGTTTTTCAAGGTGTGGCCTGCACCTTAAATCTATGGTATGAGTCTGGCCTATTTATCTGACATAGGATTTATTTTATAGTCTAATTATGACCTTTTTAAATCCTGACATGGCCTGAAAGCCTGTTTAAAAGTATATTTCATAGTAAGGTACTTGAATATATCATAAGCATATATATAAATAGACTTATAGGCTCAAGCTTTTAACATACTTAAATGTTTGTACAAGCTAATAAGTATATAATTATAAAGAAAAGTAATAAAAAAATCTTTATAATAATAATAGCAATATAAAAAATATTAATATTTTATTTATATTTGGTTAAATAGATTGGCCTGATAAGCTCAACAGACTTTTTCGATGGTCTGAAGCCTGATCTTTTTTGCTATAGAGCTTTTGAAAAAGCCTTGGCCTGTTCTATTTAATAAATTGGCCTGGGCCTGATGTAGGCCGAGTAGTAGGCCCCTGACGAGCGAATACAATATATATATATATATGAGTAATTTCTTTTCATAACTTTTTCACAATTTTAAAAATTTATCTGCACAATATATATATATATATATATATTATACTTTACTTTTTATACCACTTAAATATTATCTTGAAATTTCAAAAATACCATATAAGATAAGGGATATTTTCTAGCTGATATTTGAATTAAAAATAAATATATTTAATGTTCTTAATAAGTAAATCTAGTAATTTTAATAATTAATATAAACTAAACAATAAGCGTGAGAGGCATTCCATTGTAACATATATATCTTACAATAAAAAAATGCTAGCAATATATCATTTTTGAAAAATAAATTTTCATTCTCAATTTTCCATATCTGAAAATAATTTTGTTATCTCTTGCATTAAATAGAAAAATGTTTTCTCTCCCCCAGAATTTAAAATCATAGCACACAATAGTGCTCAAGAAAAGTTCTTGCTACCTAAATTAACTTTGGAATAAAGATCGGTTCACACTCGATCGACCTGGAGAGAGATCAGGAGAGACTAGAAAAAAAGATAGAGATAAAAAAGAAAAAAAGATAGAGATAAAAAGAGGTATAAAATGAATGGTGACACTATTGAAATGTGTATGAAATATTAGTTCAAACTTTATACCTCTTTATCTATAACATTAAAAATGTTAAAATAAAAGATAATACTAAACCATATATAACTAAGAAAAAATTGTTTCACATCTCTTTTAATCGTACACACCTTATTAATAAATAGAATTCAAAGAGGATAGAGAAAAGTGTGAAATATAATAAAAAAGAAAAGAGAGAAAAATATTCACAGTGGAATAAAGATATAGATGATCATGAAAAATATAGATGAAGATATAAGAATATCAACTTTAATCTAACTAAATTAATTTTTATTTTCTTACATAGCATCAAAGAATTCTTCCACAAGAAAAAAAAAAAAACTACTTTTTGGATCTTTGATTTTCGGCTGTGTTCTGTTTCCTCTGCTGTCTTTAGTCTTGTTTTCACACTTCCAAACAAGGCATCGAGACATATAAAAGCCATTGAACCAAAACCCTAAGTTCTCCCCCTCCCTTCTCATTCTAGATCTATCCTTTCTTTCTTTGATCTACTTTACTTAATTGAGTCGATCCAAACACATAGCATTCACTATTAGATTCAAAATTGGCACTCTGTTACACAACATCGGTGAAAGATATATAGTTAATTAGTAAGAACACTCGAAAACATTAATTTCAGTACAACAATCAATTAATTGATACACCTTAAGCTCTGAATATATACATATAACACACACAAAATATATATATTAATTATATTAATCAGTGTGATGGATAGAAGGACATATTCTTCAGAAGAAGCGCAACAAGAAGAGGAAATTTTGTTCCCAATATATTCTGAAAGGTCTCAGCAAGACATGTCAGCTATGGTCTCAGCCCTTACACAAGTCATTGGTGGAACCAACAATAACCCACTTCAGCTGCATGAACATCATTCAACTGCTTCCCATTCCAGCTCAACTCAGAATGAACAATCCCAAGCACCACAGCAAGATCAAGGTTAGTGCCTCACTCTCACACACAACTTTTTTACAACTTTTTTCTTTCTCAGTCACATAATATATAATTTATTGTGTTCAAATTGGATTTGAAGACTAAAGAACTAGCGGTTTTAAGGTTGATGTTTACGACTAGGATATTTGTTGTCTCCATTTCTGTTCTTATCTATCTCCCTTTTCCGGTGTGAATTAATTAATTCTTTTTTAACATGACAACTCTTTTTCCTTGGGTCAAAGTGTTCACAACCGTTACACCTGAAATTTGATACTTCATGTTCCGTACCCTTGCATAGCTCGTGCAATCTTTAATTTAGAGTGTTTTAATTTAATTTCTCTATTGGAACCATTATCTTCCCCTGCAAGACTGCAACAAAAAACTCATGGTTTAGGTTTATGCACAACCCTTCAATTTTTGTCTTTCATAAAATGATATAAACATAGGAGTATAAAAATCACTACTTTTTTTTATAATATTAAATCCCAAAAAGAGAAATAAAGAAAGAAGGAAGGAATTTTAATATTATAGAAATCATTTAAAGATCATGGAAATTGCTTGTTTTTTCCAATGAAAATCGACATATTTTTATGGTATTGAGATTATGCCTCAATCTAAGGCAAATATTCCAGACCTCTAAAAGGACTTATAATATATTTTTTTTATAGGGTTCGAACATGTAAGCCGTCAGATGCAAGACTGTCTTGTTCTATTCAACCAATCCTAGAGAATTAATTTTTTCACTGAAAATATAACACATGAGAAAAGAAGTAAAGAATTAATGAATAAAATGTTAATTTTTACTAGAAAAAAATTGATGAAAAGAGCATATATATGTGATTTTATTCCTAATTTTCATGGAGAAAAACATGTACATGTACACACATGTATATTGATTTAATTACATGGTTAATTATATGAAGGGAGTGTTAGAAGAAGACACTATAGAGGAGTGAGGCAGCGACCATGGGGGAAGTGGGCTGCAGAGATTCGTGATCCAAAGAAGGCAGCAAGGGTATGGCTTGGGACTTTTGAAACTGCTGAAGCTGCTGCTCTTGCCTATGATGAAGCTGCTCTTAGATTCAAAGGAAGCAAAGCAAAGCTCAATTTTCCTGAAAGGGTTCAAGGCACAGCTGAATATGGCTACCTCACTAATGATCATCAACAACAACCAATATCTAACCCGGTTCCCGTTGGTTTCCATCCACACTATTCTCAAGAAACGTATTCAACAAGCCATCCCTTTCAATATGCACAAGTTCCTGGTGGTGGGAGTGGCAACTTCAATAATGAAGATATGCTTCGTTTCTATGGGAGAGATGACATGTTTGTTTCTTCTTCTTCATCATCATCTTCTCAACTATCTGATCAGCAGCAACAAGAGCTTTTGAGATTTTCGATGCAATTTGGAGGTTCTTCTTCTTCTTCTGAGCCACCTAGGAATTGGAGGGGATGACATGCATGGACATTGAAGAGGATTTATATATGCTATAAATATATGTATGTGACGACACACCCAAGGTTTCTTTCTTTCTCGTGTTATAGTTTCGGCATTTCATGCTGTTATTTTCATGATAATATCGTCCTTAATTGTGAAATTTCAATATGCTATATATGTTGTTAATGAAATGTTAATTTGTTTGAAGAAGCATGGTACTAATAGTACCTATGCCTTGAAATAGAAAAATTAAATCACCAAATTTGAGTTTTCACAATGACATTCATGATCAAGCAGCAATAATGTGTTCTAATTAGGGATATTAACTACAGGGCAAGTATTACACTATCCATCAGTATATAATAAAATTGACTGACTATCCATGTAGATGATATATATAATAGATATTAGTACTCATTAATATTTAATAATATAAAAAATATAAAAAAAAGAAAATATTATATAATATAATATATTATAATATCATTATAAATTAATAATTTATTAAAAATTTCATTATAAAATAATATAAAATAAATAAAAAATCTTAATATTTTAATATACTTAATAAAAACATATTTTAATATATATATATATAACTCATAATATAATATTAATTTCCAATCATTTTGTAAATATATACGTTGGTATACGTATGCGTCATGGGTATATCCACAAATATGGTACAAATATTTTTACCATCCCTTCAATTTCTAATAAATTACTACATTTGATCATATTTATAAGTCTACTTTAAATTTTTTTAGTGTTTTTTACATATTTTAAAAGTATTTATTAGTTTTTATATTTATTCTTAGTGATTATATAATTGAACCTTTAATTCTCAAATTTTAATTAATGTGAAGAATTAATATATTTTTCACATATGTCCAATTATATAAATAAGTCTATAATCTTCTTAAAATTTTCAATGGTGCTAAATTTAATTTAAGTTTACTTTTAAATTGGATTAGCTAGCTTATATAAAATATTATAATAATATGTCAAAAACTAAATATATTAAGATATTTTTCCTTAATTCGTGTCCTTGCTTTGCTTATAAGAAGATGCTAGAAATGTTTTCATTTAATACTAGCTAGGTCTATCTAACTAGATATCATGTACATTCACCGAATATATTAGTGACAAGGGAGATGAGTACTCCGTTTAAGCTAAGTAAGCATCAGGAGAATAATAATTAAGATAAAAGGAAACAAGCGAAAAAGGAACAGAAGGAAATAGATACACGTGTGTGTGTGTATGTGAAGCATAAACACACAAATAAGCAGGTTTGAACACGAACGTAAAATTCTAAACCTGGAACTGGAAGCATGGCCAAAACGCGTAGTAATGTCGGCTTTTTTTTTTTTTTTTGGGTGATAGTAATGTTAGTTTTCAGTATCACTTACTAACAATCTAGAATAAACAAACAGCTTTAAAAATAAAGAGAATTGCCACTCATCTTTTTTTTTTCAAAAAACAAAAAAGAATAATACAGAAATATAAGTTTTCTTCTAATAAATATTGCCATGTGTGTATATATATAAGCGTGAAATTAATCCTCTTATTGGGTACATATAGTAGCAATGTGGAAAGACGTGTTAATTAGAACGGCCACCGCCCCTTTGGCACGTTTGCCATGAATCCATATAAACACCACTTTACAAGTAGGAACCACAAAGTGCTCTCAACACGTTCAACATTGAGCCTCCAGAAGTACTTCTAGGTGAAAAAAATAGTATGAATCAAATAGGTCAAATGGATTTAACTTCTCTATAAGTTAAAATTAGTCATTAATTATGGAGAAGTTAGTCAAATAGGTCAAAGTGACTAATTTTAACTTATGGAGAAGTTAAATGCATTTGACCTCTTTGATTTATACTATTTTTTTCATCTAGAAGTACTTCTAGAGAAGTTCCACCCAAACAGGCTCAATAACTTGATCTTTGTCATGCACAATTAGCTTATTACGTACGAAACTCATCTGCTCAGATTAAATACGTCATTAATTAGGTAATTAGATTTAACCTAATAATTATATATGGTCACATGCACAATTAATTAGTTTAAACAAAAGCTTATAGCACACAGTTTCAAAAAGAAGATTGACAATCCAGTTGAAATATATGAACTGAAAACTATAGTCAAATTAAACTTAAGAATAAATTGTAATGTTGCGTTGGGGTCGTTAAATTCGGCAACCAAACCTGAAACTCCAGCAGCTTCGCATAACTCTTAAGAAGACTTCGATAGCGATTATTTGATTCTAATATACCTCACTATCAGAGCCTCACCTCTGACTTTTGACCATTGAATGAGTCCTCTCGTTTGCTTGCCCAAATTAATATATTACATAAAAATAATAAATTCATATAATCAAAATATACAATTTTTTTATATTTATTCATCACGTCTCGCATTTCTCTTTTTTTTTTTCTTTTTTCTTTCTTCACATGTATTATTGTAATAGTTGTGTGGAAATCATTAACGTGTCCTCTATTCAATATTTTAAACTTTTGAGATAAAATTGGTTTATGACATAATATTAGAGCAATTTTCACAATGATGGAGCGTGTTAGAAATATGTGTCGATCATTCACAAGAAAATTTAAACTTTTGGGATAATTGGTTGATGATATGATATCAGAACCTATGTGACTATGTGATTATCCTGCCGCCACCATTTTTCTATTATAACAAAGTTTAATTTAAGTATAAGGTAACTAAGTTTGTGTATTGTACATGCTTCAAACCCAAAATACTCTCGCGTGAAAGGTGTTAGAAATATATTATATAAAATCATCCATGTATCCTCCCAATATTTTAAACTTTTGAGATAATTGATTTGTAATACTTTCTTCCTTATGTGATTTTATTCTTGCAGTAGCACTATAGAAAAGAAAGAGGAAATAAATTACTTTTTTATTATTTTTATTTCTTTAATTTTAAAATAATATTTCAACAAAAATGCAATTAAAAGAGAAAAAGTTATTCTTAAAACGATTGTTTTAATGAGATAATATATCTCAAGTAAAGGAGTTGAAAAGAAAAGACAAGACAGATGATTTGAATTCGAATCTGGATGGAACCAGAAAAATGTAATAATTGCCCAAAGTTTTAGTTTAATAAAATAAATAAATGATTATATATCCTAAACGTGATTACTTTTGATTATTAAAAAAACAAAAATAATGCCGTACTCTAATATACTACTTTTGATCATTTTTACAAGGTCCATTTGAAAATATTATTTTGATTATTTTTATAAGTTCATTTATAAAATTTTATAAATATTCTTCAATTTTATTTTTATAATTAATGAACTTTCATAATTTTTAAAATTTAGCTAATGGGGGAATTAAATTGAGTTTGATTTTCAATATGGATAAATTTAAAAATTAGAGAAGATTTTAAAATTTAATACATTAAAATATGCTTTCTTAATATGTATGTTTGAATAAAAAGAATTTTTATAAATACAACCAGATATAGAAATATTTAATAAACACCTAATATGGAAATTTGGAAGGGGTACAAATATATACATCATATTAATAGTATATGATTTTGTGAAGTCTATAAATCAGTTTGAGCATTCAAACTTGACTCAAGACTTAGCATCCTTAGGTTTTAATGATTAACAAATAAGAACAAATAAGATTATATAAGCAGGTTCTACTGAGAAAGGTATTGGTTTGTTGATTGTGTTTCAGGTTGGAATATTCATCTAAAGTAAGGATCAAAAGAAGAACAGATCAGAAAAACAGTTCAGAAAATTAGAAGAAGAAGAAGATCAGATTAAGAAGAGAAGAACAAATGCAGAATCTGAAAAGAAGAGAAGACTTGTCTATCTGAAATGTACTCTTTATCTGAAGACCTGAAGACTAAAGTAAAATGCCAACTGTCTGAAGACCTTAAGACGATCTGATGATTTGAAGACTATCGTCTGAAGAGAAGAAAAGAGTAGCACAAAATCTGAAAAGAAGAAAAGTATAACACAGAGTCTGAAGAGAAGAGAAGACTCGTCTATCTGAAGCATTTTCATCGTCTGAAGACTTGAAGACAATAATGAAGACTTGACTCCATCTGAAGAGCGGTTATCATCTGAAGATATAAAGATGATCTGAAGCATTCTATGTATCTGAAGAATGAATGTGTCAAAATCAAAGTTTGACCTATTGAAGACGTTGCTATGTGTGAAGAACACTCTAACCAAGAAGTACTCTCATGAAGAACACGATATCCAATGGACTACTTCATTTTGGCACAAAAGTAAAGCATACTTTTCTGCCTCGATCGTCAGACTTGCACTGATATGGAAATCCTGCAACCATTGCTGCGGCTGTAATAAAAAGAACACTGTATACGCAGACATACTGCACCTACGACTGTGCAAAAGCAAATCAGAAGTCTGGACAAGGAAATATCGAGAAAGATGTTTGAACTAATATTATTTAATTCAACATCTATCCAAACATCAGAAGAACTAGAAGAGTCCAAGTTGAATAGAACAGGATCGTCTGAAGTAAAAAGAAGAAGTTTTCTGCTGAAAGGAAGAATCATCTCAATCATCTGAAGAAGAGAAGAATCATATTGCCAGAAGAAAAGAACAAGCTGAAAGGATTTCAGGTTGAAAGCAATTAAAAGAAACTTGAAGCTATCATCTGAAGGAAGTTATAAATAGCTTAACAGTCTGAAGAAATGAAACTCTCTGACTGCATGGAACAGATTTCAACATAGAAGAAGTCACAACAAAAGCTGAGACCATGTGATCCAGCGGCTATAATATCACCTGCCTATGTTCAAAGAGGAAACAACAACAACAGCTATTATGCTTAGGACAAGACACCTCACTCAAAGAAGAAAGAGGAAACTATGTCAGGAGCATATGAAGAAAAGGAGTATGTACAAATGAGCTAAAGGACAAATCCAACGGATACCTCCTCATACTTACTCTAAAGAAAAACAGAAGAAAGCTGAAGAAAGCAGAAGAAAATCAAGAGAGAGAAGAAGTACAAAATTATCAAGAAAATCTCTCAAAGGAGCTTATCAACAGAAGTGTCAGAACAGGATTTTCTGAACACGTATTTTGCTTAAAAAGAAGCAACCGTCTGAGAAGCTATTACACAACGGCTACATGAGCCATATCATCAACTTCTCAACGGTATTATCAACCATCTTCAACGGCTATATTTCATCAGAACATATAAATAGCCTCAAGATTGAATTTGACGTAGTGAGTTGGCATTTCCTGCTAACCAGAGGTAGTTGCCATGTTGGGCAATTCCTCAAAATGAAAAATAGAAGTGTTGCCATGTATCATCTTATTTATCCTTAACCCATGGCATATCACTGTTTACATAGAAGAATTTGGTTCATAGGAATTCAAATATCATATTCAACCAATCTTCTGAAAATACAGAGTTGAATTAGAGCTTAGAAGAAAATACTTTCTCTGTAAAACCTTGTATCTAGATTTATTCATTTGTATCCTGAGTAGTACTCAGTTATCCTCTAGTACAGGAAGAGATTAAGTTTATGTTTCGTGGAAACTTAAACTTAGTTTGTAAACACTTTATGTGTCTGAGAGCCTGAAGAGGCTTGGCGGAAGAAAGAATACTTGTTGAGCCTGGAGAGGCTTGTCTGTAAAAGAATACTGCACTGAGTTGCCTTGAGAGGCAGTTGAAAACGAAAGAATACTCATGGTAGAGCTTGAAGAGGCTTGATTGAAAAGAATACTTGTATCTTTGGATTCATATAGTGGAAAATTCAGTGGTGGTTTGCCCTGGGACTGGATGTAGCTCACGGGTTTGTGGGTGAACTAGGATAAATTTTGTGGCTAAGTTTTCTATCCCTTAAACTCCTTTATTTACAGCTTTATATTTGTGTAGGGGATTGAAAAGTATTTTTCATAATAAACTTAACACAACAATTTCAATAAACTATGTTTTTCAAGATAATAACTCATTTAGTTAATCTTATATCATTTGAAGTATTACAAAGAATATACTTTGAAGAACGGTCGAAATAACTCTCTGAAGTGAATCTGAAACAGTTTCAGTTCTGAAGTTAGAAGTACATTTCAGACGATGATCAATCATCTGAAGTTACTCAGAAACTGTTCTGAAAAGATTCTTTGTAATATCTTTCAGAAGGTATCTTGAGATGCATCTGAATATCTAAATCAATTTAATCAAAAGTTGAAATAAGTTTTTGATTTAGTCAGCTTTTCTTAGTCTCTCTGTTTGTCCTTCTTATATTCCGCAATTTCCGTTTTGAACTCTGATTATAACCATTTCACTTTAATTTGTTTTTAATGAGTTAGAAATATTTGCTTAAGGTTTTCAAAATGGTAAAAATTTTCACAACACTATTCAACCCCCCTCTAGTGTTGTCTGTGGTTCTAACAGATTTTACCAAAAAAATATTAATAGTATATGATGAGGAATTTTTTTTCCTATTTTTCCTTAGGGGTGACTACCTCTATTTTTTTTCATTCAATCTTGGTCCGTCCCTCTCCACAATTTCCCGAATCAATTCCATCTTCCTGTTATATTGTTGAGATATAATTATTCAATGGGTCTTAATTTGGTGAGTGGAATAATTAGAGTTTCTTAAGGATTATGATTTTGAGTTAAGTTACCATCCCGGTAAGGCCAATGTAGTGGCTGATGCCTTGAGTAGGAAGTCTATCCATGCTAGTTCCTTGATGATTAGAGAGATGGATCTTTTAACCCAGTTCAGAGATCTAAGTTTGGCTTGTGAAGTAACATCCTCTAGTGTGAAGTTAGGGATGACCAGGGTAAGTAATGAATTGCTGAAGGATATTAGTAAGGCCCAGTTAGAGGATCCATTTTTAGTAAGTAGGCGAGAGGCTATAGAAGGGGGTGGTGGTGGAGAGTTTGTAATTGGTACCGAGGGGGTAGTGAGATTTGGAGATCGAGTGTGTGTGCCTAGTGAACCTAGCATTAAGAGATTAGTACTAGAAGAAGGTCATATAAGTAAGCGTAGTTTCCACCCAGGATCGACTAAGATGTACCAGGATTTGAAGAAAGTGTTTTGGTGGCCTAGGATGAAAAGGGACATAGAAGAGTTTGTGAGTGCATGTTTAGTGTGCCAAAAGGCTAAGGTAGAACATCAAAAACCTTCAGGATTGCTTCAGCCCAGAGTAGGCAGAAGAGCTATGCTGATAAGAGGAGGAAGGAATTAGAATTCAAAGAAGGGGATCATGTATTTCTGAAAGTCACTCCGTGGACTGGGGTTGGTAGGGCATTAAAGTCTAGAAAGCATACACCTCGATTTATTGGTCCTTACCAAATCCTTAAAAGAGTCGGCAATGTTGCCTACCAAATCTCTTTGCCTCCACATCTGTCTAATCTTTATAACGTTTTCCACGTTTTTCAACTCCGGAAATACGTTCACGATCCTTCATATGTGATTGAGTCGGATCATCTTGAGGTTAAGGAAAACCTAACAGTGGAAACCATGCCGGTGAGAGTTGAGGATCGGAGGGTGAAACAACTTCGAGGTAAAGAGATTCCTTTAGTGAAGGTGATCTGGGGAGGACCTACACCCGAGAGTGCCACTTGGGAACTTGAAGAGAAGATGAAGGAGTCTTATCCAGAGCTATTCGCTTGAGGTAAAATTCGAGGATGAATTTTCTTTTTAGGAGGGGAGAGTTGTAACATCCTAGATTTTATTAGGATAAATATTAATTGAATTAAATAGATTAATTAATTTAATAATTAATTTAATGGGAAATAAATAATAGGGTTATTATTATTAGTTTTATTTCGTAAAGATAGTTTTATTTGAAAATAAAATAAAGGGGGTGAGAATGGGCCCAAGCCCAATTAGTTATTCTGTAAGGAGGGGTAACAGAGCACCCTAATCCTTATTCGTATCATTCGTCAGTAAGCGAAAGGCTAAGAAAGGGAGAACCTGAGTCTCAAGAGAGAGCTGCTGAGGAGTGAAAGTCAAGATCCAAGAAAGGACTTCATCGCTGTGATCAAAGCTTCGCTTAAGGTACGGTGAGGGAGAGGGTATTGCATGTATATGCATGTAGGGATATTGGGTAGTGAGGGCAACCATAAGACCCTCTAAAGACTCTAAATTCGTATGGATGTATGTGTAAATAGGAATGAATGATATAATCTGTTGATTGATGATTGATTGTATGTAAATTGATGAGTATTGGATGAGATTAATGATGTTATTGAGAATAATGAAAGAGGGATAATTAGGGATTGAGAAATTGGGGATTTTGATGAATTGATGGTAAAATCTGTAATTGATTGATGATTTACTGTGTATTGGATGTTATTAATGAGTGTGAATGATGTCTGGACGAAAAAGATTGATTAGGGATTGATTGGATGAGATTAGAGAGGTTTGAAATCGTGAAATCTGCGATCTGCGTCGCGGGTAATCGATTACCAGGTGAGTGTTCTAGGCAACCCAGAAGTACCTTTTGATGACTGGTAATCGATTACAGGGGTGCTGTAATCGATTACCAAAGAGTCTGTCTGTGGGTAATCGATTATAGAGGTGCTGTAATCGATTACCAGAGAGCTTTTCTGTGGGTAATCGATTACCAGAGGTTGGTAATCGATTACCAGAGTGGATGTTGAGATCCCGAGTGTTTGATATTGATGATTAATGATGTTTAATGATGTTTGTGATAATTATGACGATGTATGATGATGATGATAATGATGTCGGTGTATATCACCTTATTATGATGATGTTAATGATGATAAGTGTATATCACTTTACTTTAATGATGTTTGATGATGAGCATGATGATGATGTTAATGATGATAAGTGTATATCACTTTACTTTAATGATGTTTGATGATGAGTGTATTGATGCATGATGATGGTGACAAGTGTATATCACCTTATTATGATGATGTTTAATGATGAGTGTATTGATGTATGATGATGTTGATGATAACGATGTTGGTGTATATCACCTTTTTGACGATGGTGTTGATGATAATGATGTCGGTGTATATCACCTTATTATGATGATGTTTAATGATGAGTGTATTGATGTATAATGATGTTGATGATAACGATGTTGGTGTATATCACCTTTTTGACGATGATGTTGATGATAACGATGTTGGTGTAGATCACCTTTTTGACGATGATGTTGATGATATTGATGATGGTGTATATCACCCTTTTTGATGACGATGTTACCTAAGTTGTCCGGGCCCATAGAGGGGGTACAACTTGGGAGAGGTGCCATGAGCACATGTGATGAGACCTGAATTGTGCGGGCCCATAGAGGGGTACAATTTGAGAGGTGAACTGAGTTGTGCGGGCCCATAGAGGGGGTACAACTCAGGGGATCAAGATGGGGCGTTCGATGCACGGGCCCATAGAGGGGGTGCAACCTAGGAGTGATTGTACAAGCCCATAGAGGGGGTACAACCTAGGGTCGAATGTCGTTGTGCGGGCTCATAGAGGGGGTCCAACCTATCGGATAGTGTATGGTAACACCGATAGACTGTCTTGGTACTAACTAGAGTGACTGACGAGGTGCACCCATTGTGTGGAGTTCCAAGTCAGGATCTTTGGGCAGACGATGATAGATGAATGATGTAATGATGATAATGAATATGATGATAGATGCATGATGTATGATGATAATGAGTATGATGCTATATGCATGATGTAATGATGAGAATGAGTATGATGATAGATGAATGATGCATGATGATAATGAGTGTGATGTTATATAAATGATGTTATAATGTTAGTGAATACGATGATATATGAAAGATGCTATGATGATGAGTTTGGGCTAATGTGTGACATATCTACATGTCGATATAGATGATCAATTATATGTTGAGTTTTAGATGAATGTTATTATTGGTGATTGATGTATTGATGGCATGATGTAATGATGTTATGGGTGAGGAAGGGTATTCTCTATGTGTATGTATATGTAGTATTCCTTTTCCTCACCGTATTCTGTGGATATATTTTACAGGTGTTAATGAGGACACGACTGGTGTCGATTATGATTAAAAGGGTATGCTCTGATAGATGTGACATCAGGGTGTATTTGGGAGTTTATCATGTTTCTAGACTAGGAGTATGTTTATGAACCTTTTGGGATGCCTTGTATGGCAGTAGGTTATTAATGGTTTTATGTATTGGTGATTCCGCTGCTTTATGTTTGACTTATATCTGAGAGTTTAATTTCTTTTAATAAAGTCGTTTTCGAACTATGAGATTTAATAAGAATGATTGTGAACCTTTTTACCTATCGTGGGGCTTTCCCCTTTTCTAAGCTTCAATTTCTTAAACATATAAGAGTATGGGGTAGAAGGGTGTCACAGGAAACCCTTTTCATCAGATACCTCGGTAGCATGCCAATTTTGTGAGAAAAAGGGTCACACAGTCAAACAGTGCTACAAAATCATTGGGTATCTACCCAAGCAAAATCCACCGGCGGCTCACTTGGTAACCAGGACTCGCTCTCCTCCGCCTCCACCCCTTGGCTGCTTGACTCAAGAGCCTCTCACCATATCACCAGTTATCTTTCCAACTTGTCTATCAAGAATGACCATATATACTGGTACAGATCAACTTTTAGTTGCAAATGGTAAGGCTCTTCCTATTACACATGTTAGTTCCACTACAATTCCCACTTCTACTCACCCTCTCCATCTTACCTCCATTTTACATGTTCTTACAGTTACCCAAGATCTTATTTCTGTTTTTCAGCTTTTCCACACTAATGATCTTTCCTTTGAATTTTTTCCTTGGTATCTTGAGGTGAAGACATTGAGCACGGGGGCGATTATGCTGCGAGGGGTGAACGAGAATAACGTGTACAAGCTCTTTTCTTCCATCTCTCCACAAACAACCTATGTTCTGTCTCCATCCTCCCTTCACCTTTGGCATTATCATCTGATGTACATGTAATATTTCATTATTACGTAGATCATATCTATAATTTTTTTTAATTTCTTAAGAAATTTTGAAATCTACTGTTGGATTGTAAGTTACTACCATGTAGATCATATCAACAAAATTTTGCATTAATCAAAATTAATTACTATGTCATTGAAATGTGTCAATATTTACGTCATATATATATATATACATACTTATGAAATATATGAAAATAAGAACGACTTGATTTAGAGTTTATTAATATCAAATTTTTATAAAATTTGACATAAATAATCATGATAATGAGTAGTTATAATTCAATGTTGGATCGATAAAAATCACATTTTACATGAAATTATCAATAGTGTTAGAGTTTGTGTAATTTATACCGGTATAAGTTGATCCTTCCTACACACACACACACACACACAACACACGTGATCCGATGATATTATTTCTGCAACTGCATCCAAAAGGTTGGCATATGATTATATTAGTTGCCATTTGTGTAATTTGTACCGGTCTAAGTTGATCCCTTCTATATATGGACGTGATCCGATGATAATATTTCTGCAACAGCAACCAAAATGTTGCCACATGATTATATATTAGTTTCCATTTGTGGGCACACTGCTACCCGCGTGTCCTCCTTTTACTATTCCGTATCCTCACTAAAATGGTTAAGCCTCCCCGATTTGAATCTGATCTAGTAGTAGCAATAATAAACCCATCCCAATTCTTCTAGGTGGGGTGAGCAAAAAGACCGCACCCGCCCGCCATCCGAAAGCAATTTATTGGAAACGGGCGGTTAAAAGTGGGCCATGGGTCCAATCAGATAGATGATTCAGTTAATCTCATATTAACATGGTCGGGCTCAGGTGGCAAAATAAAAGCCCGTAGGAATTTGATCCGACCGAGCATATACATTACATCAACATTTAAAAACTATTAGTATTATTGTATTTTCAAAAAAAATTAAAAGGGGAAGCTACTAGAAATCAGAAAATCCTAGTTAGGCTTCCCCTCACGCCGCACTCAGCCCCGACCTCTTCATCTCACTCTCTCAGCACTCAAACCACATATCTCACCTCTCAGAACTCAGATCACCCCAACATCTTCCTACCCATTCGAGTTGCCTTCTCATCTTTCGTTCTCTGCATTTGCTTCATCTCTCCCACTGAAAAGTCCTTTTTCCCCTATATTTTCAATCTCTGTGGAATGTCTCCCTCTTTTCCGTTTATGTTTGCGGAAGGATGTCCGTTTCTCCTCGGATCCGGCGTGGTCGGAGTGTTTGGGTGCGCTTCCATGGCAATTGCTTCCGTGCGGCGAGGACTAGATGGCAGACAAACATGCAGTGATAGTGTGCCTGCACGAGAGAGACGATGGTTGCGCTTGGCTCTCGTCTACGACAGAGATGATGGTAACGCTTGGATCTCAGCTGCAATATTAGAGGTGGTGGTCGCGCTTTGGTCTCGACAGAGGCCGTGACCACCTGATGGTTCAATCTGTCCATAGAACAATCCCTTTTCTCACCTACCCTTCATTTCCTGTTGTTGTTTATTAATTTTTTTCTCCAAAATCTTCCTAGTTTCTCTCTCGCTCTCTGTATTTTTTTATTGGTCAAAAGAGCCATTACCCGGATAAATCCGCTCGATCCATCTGTTTACTTGTTGACCCATCACCAGAAACACCCAAACAATGGTATGGTCAGAATTGGTTCTAATATTAATCTTATTGGGTTGCAACGGTTCTGGATTTTTTGGCCTGAACCTGCCCGAATCCGACCGCTTCCCACCCCTACTTCTAGGTAGATGCAGGGGAAAAGTGAAAGGTGAAAACTTAAACACATCTTCAATAACGTTTATTTGATGGTCAAATAATTAGACCATCAATTTCCTGTTGTTGTTGTTTATTAATTTTTTTCTCCAAAATTTTCCTAGTTCCTCTCTCGCTCTCTGTATTTTTTTCTTGGTTGAAAAAGCCATTATCCGGATAAATCCGCCCGATCCACCTGTTAACCCGTTGGCCCGTCACCCGAAACACCCGAATAATGATATGGTCGGAATTGGTTCTAATATTAATCTTATTGGGTTGCGACGGTTCTGGATTTTTTGGCCCGAACCGGCCCGAATCTGACCTATGCCCACCCCTACTTCTAGGTAGATGCAGGGGAAAAGTGAAAAGTGAAAACTTAAACACATCATCAATAACGTTTATTTAATGGTCAAATCATTAGACCAATATATGTGTTCATATTGTTGGAAGAGCTTCAGATTCCTCAAGGAAGTGATGTTGTATATGATTTATTAATTTATGTGTATGAAAAAATATTATTGTGACGGGTTTAGTGATACCACTACTACTTAATGGGTGTTAATGTTCTCAATAGAAGATTATTTATTATTATGTCAAAATTAGTATAAGGGTATAAAAGGAAAAGAAATAATTAATACTCCATTGAATTTGTAAATAAATAGATAAGTACGAACTAATTTTATCTTCAAAAGTGAATAGATAAATAAAAACGTACACTATCTTTCCTATCATCTTCCTCCTCTATAAGGCCTAGACCATTCTCAAAATTATGCTCAAGGTTATACCAATAAACACTGTAGCTAAAAGCCTATGTATCCGTAGTATTCCCTAAGTCCATAGTTGTACGTCCAAATACACAATCTGTCAATGTCTATCCCTTCCCACACATCAACCTTTACACATTTATACTTGTATCCCATCCTCTCTTCTCATAAAATGGTCACCATCGAACCCAGATTTCCTGCAGTCACAAATGGTGCAGTCAATGTAGTCATCCACCTAGAGTCATTAAATGTATATCAGACGACTCAGATCCAACTTATCATTAAAGTCGGACTTAAAAGCTAAGTCGGATATGAGCCATCTGAAATTTTCACCTAACGACTATGGACGACTAACTACATCGACTTCAACATTTTTTTGCTACACCAAATCCAAATTCATTCACCATCATGTAATATGAATGTCAACCATAACTCCATCAACAACAATCCACTCACCAACAATCATTTTTATTTCATGCATAAAGTAGTAATCTATAACATTTAAGAGACCACACACAAACAAATGTTTCTCACTTAGTGACCATAAACATGCACATCAATAACCATAAACATGTGCATCAATAAAACTATACAAATATAAACTATCACATTAAATTTGGCATGTAATAGTTTATATTAAAACTATACAATCATTTGTTTGTATGCCACATTAAACTTGTACAAGTTTCTAACTTGGCATACAAAGCTCCAAGGGGGCATAATGCACATATATCACCACTTTAAACCCCAAAATAACAAAATCATCATTATTAATAGTCTTTGTACAATATACATTAGTAGGCCAGAGTTACTTTGTTCTCTTCACCTTTAAGAGGCGACATTTTTTTTTCATATTCAAGACTTTAACGACTATATTAATGACATTGTCATTGCACAATGGGGTTCCAACAACAATGTACCATTTTTGAGGTATTCTTATAGATAGAAAATATTTTGGAGGGATGATTTTTTATGAAATTAAGGAGCAGTTGAGATCAAAACATATGCATGTTGTTTTGGTTGTATGCTAGGGGTAATGGAAGCTTCACAGAGAGGAATGAAGTTGAAGAGATTAAGCTTTAATTTTAAGGTCTCTTTTTCTTTTTTGAATTAGGGATCAAATTAAAAGGATCTAGGGGAAAATGTTTGGGGTCCAGCCTATGTTAGAATCATTAAATATACCACCTCAGCAGCCACATGGTAGATGACGTGCTGATTGAGCACTGCAATTAACCTTGGCGGAGGGGAACGCACGACAGAGATTAACATGCTCGATGTCTTAATGCGTTAAGGACTAATGATTGTATATTTTTAGCTTAGGGAAAAATCTGTGAAGTTGGTGGATAACAATGGGAATGAATATGGTGATTCACCATGTTATAAATTAAACTAGCTTAAATATGTTTGTGGTCCGTACAATTTTGCCATTTTTTTAGTCTCTCTAAAATTTTTCATTGTTTACATCCCTTTTTTAGCAATTAGATGTTTTTATCCCTATTTACTAATATAACTTTGTTAAATGATGACATGGCTAACATAGTGTGGTTACCATACTAATCATACGTAACTTTGCTCCTACCAAGTCAGACTTGTTGATGTGTTTATACATTCAAATTTAGGGTTTATAAATAATCTTAATTTGGTACAAATAGTGTTTGTGTGCCTCTCTATGTTCTTTTAGAAACTGAGTAAACCACACAAACTCAAGTGGGAAAGAGAACATAGTCTGTTACGGTTCATTGCACATGAAGGACTGTGCAAAGATATATGCCTTATATTCATGGTGCTTGGTGCTTGAAGGACCTCCAAGTATGGTTGTAAATATACTGAAATATTCGTGAACTATTTGATCTCAGTTCATTAAATGCTCGATCAGGCTCGTTTGTTTAATTAAACAAACAAACTCAAGCTTAAAGTTGAGCTCGAGCATATGAATGAGCCACACCCAAACTTTATAAGTTTGACATCAAGGGCTCATGAATAGGCATAACAACGGGGTGGGGCGGGGGCGAGTTTTGCTCTCCCTGTCCCAGCCCCCGTAAAATTCAGGGTGGGGGCGAGTTTTACTCTCCGCTTCCCTGCCCTCGTAAAAGTCGAGAAGGGTTCAGGTTCGGGTTTAAAGAGAGCGGGTATGAAATTATGAAACTTAATCCCATTCCCGCGGGTCCCTATTAGGTTTAGGGAAATCCGCGAGGATTTTACCTTCTCTATTTTTTCATTTTTTCTTTATTTTTTATAACTTAAATACATGTTTTTAAATAAGCCATATATCTAATATATTCTAATTGAAATAATATATAAATATAGACATTGATAATCATAAAAAATAAGAAACTTAAGAACTATATTATATTATATTTTAAGAAAAATATATATGTTTACCTTTATTATTTAACTATTAGTATAATTTAAATTATTTAATTATCATATCAGCCATCAGGGCGGGACGAGTTCTTAAATCCCCAAACTCGTCCCCGCCCTCATTAATGGTGGGGCGGGTTCGGGGTTGGGTTCTACTGAAACCCAGTCAAAGCGGGGTTTCCCCGTCAAAATTAGGGCGGGGGTCGGTCGGTACTCATGGGTTCGGGTTTGATTGTCATGTCTACTCATGAATATCTCACTTATTATATATGTAATATATAATGGATTGATATAAAATAATGAAAGTAAATTAAGATTAGTAAAAGTTAAAAAATGAAGACGTAAAGTTATAAGTTTATGTTTAAAATAAATAATAATATTATAAAGTAAGAGAAACTGTAACATCCCAAAGTTTGAAATCAAGGTTTTCCAAGAAATTCGAAGTGTAATAAGTTTTTATAAAAGAAAGTAGGAGAAAAGGGTTTAAAACTGAACTAGGAAGAGTAAATATGGAGCTAGGTCGCTCAAGCGAGAGGCTCTCGCTTGAGCGAACATATCAGTAAAAACCAGTATTTTGGTTACTGATATCCTCGCTTGAGCGAGAAGCCTCTCGCTCAAACGCAATTGATCCAAAAATAGGGCGTTTACTAATTCTAAGCGAGAAGGCTCTCGCTTAAGCGAGACAGAGTCAGAGAGGGGTGGGGTTTTCCTGAAGAATTGTACTTAAGCAAGAAGACTCTCGCTTGAGCGAGAGCGCAAGAACAAAGTCACTTAAAACCTCTCGCTCATGCGAGAAACACTCTCTTGAGCAAAAGATCGCAAATTTAGTTTCAAAAGCATTATAATTATGTGGGAATATGGATCTTGGTGATTATTGTTTATGAAATACTTTGACAATACACATTCATGTCAATTGATGATTACATCTTATGTTGAATAATCCCTAATCTTGTAAGGAATAGAAATCATGGGCCTATGGCGATAGAGAAATTTCATGGGCTATGTTTAGCCAAAGAGGAACTCAATTTATTCACAATAAAACTCTTACATGTTTGATTCCTAAAATCTATCAAAGATAAGGATAAGGTCCCAGTGGGCTTCAAGAACGACGGTTCCTGTTATTCTGACCTCAGTCTAGTCGTCACAAATAAGTGAAAAGACCCATTGGTGTTGGGTAAACACTTCACAACCATTATTGTATCGTTCTATGTCGTATATGTTTGTTGAATGGATTAACTTATGAGTTAACTGCTGCACATTATATGTATGAATTCCCACACTGCGTGCTTATATCACACTCACTAGGATGTTAATCTCACCACACATTGTGGTTTTATATTCAGATGTGCATGGTTCTCGACCGAGTACTTGACCGAGAGCTGGGACTTCATGGTTGAACCTTGTGATGGTCCAACCCTTTTGATTAAATTTATTTTGTATAGACATATAGTTATATTCTTTTGGGTGGGATATAGTAGTACATGTGGGGCCCTCGAGGATTTATTTTATTTGTTACAGGACATATGCATGTATAACTGTATCCCATTATGCCTATTATTTATCTACTTTGTATATTGAGCCTTCATGGCAACAACTATACTGTTGGATGGATGTATTGGCTTTATGCTTAAGTAATTGTTAGATTACCTAAGCTTTTGCATGTATTGTATATTGATATCGCTATTGGCGCGAAGTAATTTCACGAATTCGGGAATTTTGTCTCCAACATACATTATTCTTGAGTTTAGAAATTAGGATGTCACAAAAACACTTTATGTGTGTGTGCGTGTGTGTGAAAATAAAGTATTGAAATATTTTTATATTAGCCAAGAAGTTATGTATTGAATTTCAGAAATATAATATTTTAAATTTTTTAACTACAATATATTAAGAATATATTTAAATATTTAGATTATCATTTAATATTAAAATATATATTTATTAAATAATAAATTCATAAACTTTAAAAATAATTTAAAGAAAATTTTCATAAAAACAAAAATAATTGTAGTTATGAAATGCAAGAGAGGTTTTCTTATGGTGGGAGTGATACAAGAAAGTGTGTAACTAGAGACAGTATTGAATGGAAAAGGGATGAGGCTTCAGACGGTGTTGTTGGAGGGAGTATTGGAGAGGGTGTTTCTAGAGGGATAAGGCCTAATGATGAAGACCTTCCATTAGACCTGGGTATATGGGTCTGGGCCCGCATACTACCTGTTTAAACCCGGGATCCGCACGGGTTAGGACTTGGAAATAAATGGGATCATTTAAACGCGAGCTTTTCTAACCCGGTCCATTAATCCGTGGGTTAAACGGGTTCCAGTCAGCGGGTTTGCGGGTTATCCCGTGAACTAGAAGACATTTTTATTAGGGTAAAATATGTTTTTCGTCCATGTAGTTTTGGTCAACTTTTGTCTTCGTCCCTGACTTTTAAAATCTTTATTTTATACCCATACTTTTAAAACACCTTAATCGTAGTCCCTAATGCTAATTAGTTTTGTTAAATTATTGACTTGTTTAATAGATTTCCACATTTTAGTGTTGAGTCTCATTTAATCAATATGGATGTTGAGTTTATTTATTAAGAAATTGAATTCAGTAGCAACTTACAGAATTAATTAACTTTAGGTACTATGATTAAGGTATTTTAAAAGTATAGAGATAAAAAATAAAGGTTTTAAAGGTTAGAGACAAAGACTAAAATTGACCGAAACTACAAAAACGAAAAACATATTTTAGCCTTTTTATTATTATATTTTTCTTTTCAGTGTGTTAGTTTTATGCTTAGTTTATGGGTGAGGTTTCATTTTTTTCCTCTCATCATCATTTGCGTATGTTATCCTGTTGTGCGGCGCACCCTTGCCTCTTGCCTTCTCTCCCGTAGGTAGCCCTTCCTTTTTTTAATTAACAGTGTTCCTCCTCCATTGTAGTCTCTGACTTCAGCTTATGCGACTGTTCACGACGTTCCTCCTCCCAATTTGGTTGACGATGTTCCTCCTCATAGTGACACAACAACGTGATGGTGGCGGCTTTGGGACGTGCAGTCGCTGTTGGTCGACAGGCTAGGGAGGCAGGCACGTAGCATCATGATCATCGTTTCACTTTCGAGCAGTGGGTTTTATCGGGAGGAACTAAAAAACCTGAAAGTTATTCAGACTTCTAAAATAAAAATCCAAATCCTACATTTTTATGAGTCGGTCTGATACTTGTAACAATAACTTTATTTATATATATATATATATATAAAATATAATATAATATAATATAATATAAAAATGCTATTACAAGAAACTTTGTCATAAACTATGGATGAGAGTTGAGATTTATCAGGAAGTTTTATAAGAGATGATTTTTTTCACTCTATAATTTTGCTTTCACACTTCATTTTTTATCTCTCTTTTCTTTTATCATCACATCAATTATCACATTTTTCATTTTCTCTCTATTCATTTTTTTCTATCTCCGAGACACTAAAAAATGGTGATTAAAAGTTTTAATACACTTTAAAAATGTTATATATATTTAAAAAAATAAAAAGACTGTTGTTTAAACTCATAAGTGATCATATTTTTTTTTACAATTTTTCTATTTTAAAAATAAGTTTAAAGTAACATGAATTGGTAAAAAAATAAAATAATAATGCAGTACTAAATAAATAAAAAATTTAAAACGATTTTTAATGAAATTACATAGTATAAAATAATAATGGGTTAAATATGTTTTTAGTCCCTCAAAATATAGTGAAATTTGGTTTTGGTCCCTCATTTATTTTTTTATTGGTTTTAGTCCTCCAATTTTTAAAATCACATGATTTTAATCCTCATCGTTAGTTATATTCCGCTAAGTGATGACATAGTAATATTTCTTGTAGATTTTTCTATGAATTTTCCTTCAAATTTTCCTACATATATCAAAATTGGAAGAAAATTTGTATAGTTTCTAAAATTTGCGGAAAATTTACTATAGATTTTTTTACAACAAAACAAAGAAATTTTATAGCAGCATTTTTATTTAAAAATTTTGTAGTTTTTTTAGAAATTTACTACACATAATATTCTAGAGAAAAATCGTAAGAAATTTGCTGTAAATTTTTACCCGGAAGAAGTCGTAGTGAAGCTATGAAAGTGACTTAACATGGTACGGCTAATAAGGAGGACTAAAATCATGTAATTTTAAAAAATGGAGGACTAAAACTAATGAAAAAATTAATGAGGGACTAAAACCAAATTTCATCATATTTTGGGGGACCAAAAACATATTTAACCTAATAATAATATATATATTAAGTATTGATAAAATTTGGATACTATTTTATTTAAAGTCAGGTTAAAATTGGATAAAACATATTATATAATTTTTATTTTATAATTGATGTATTTTTAAAAAGAAATAAAATTGATCATAAATAAAAAATCATTATAATTTTATTAAAAGAGTAAAACATTAAAATAAATACTGTTTTATTTTATTCTAATTTATGAACGCGTGAAATACTATTACTTTATATATAAGCATGAGACGTTGAGACACTAGAATTTCTACTACTGTTGGTCTGTAATCGAGCATACAGGAGACTTAACCAATGGTCGGTCATCAACTAACTTCGTGGCCTGACTATTGTGGCGACTAAACTGAACTGTGGCCATTAAATTTATTTTATTGATTTAGCTTCAACATCTCGTCAGCTTTATCCCTTTTATTCCTTTCAAATTTCAATATTCTGTCAAAAAGAAAGTTCATGCATGCTGAAACTGAGTTCTGCCAAACCTACTCAAATTTTTTTTAATTACTTTAACCTTTTCGGCCACCGAAACTAGAAATATGCAACTCTAACGAGTCAGGATTAATTGATCATTTTTGTTTATACTTTACGCCACGCGGGATTCAGATTATGTTGTCAGATTTGATTTTATCTACGGCGCACATCAAATTGATAGAACATAAAGTATAGTTAAACAATAAAAAGGTACTTGATTTCCTTCTTGAATTTAATTATATAAAAAAAGCTATAATTATAAACCTAATTTTCTAAAAGTTTTAAGTTAAGGTATGATTTAGATCTATTATTATGTGATTCTTTACTCAGTCCATTGAATGAAAATTTTCGGGAGTATTGATGAGACAGTGTTGGTTGGTTAATTAGCTAGCGTGGTCTTTTAATTTCTTGTGTGTCAAAATTCTTGGTGAAGATATATAGACTATGGAGGTCATGCGGTGTATTTCATCATTGATGATGGACCACAACAGGACCAGTATAAAAAGAACATTTGTGGCCTGATATGAAGAGTAAACGTGGCTCACGAATATGGATTGGGCTCTTAATAATAATGACACCGTCAAATATACTTCTGAAAAGTCTCCACTTACTTACTAAGGTGTGAATAGATTTTATTATATTTATTAGATTTTTTTAATTAATTTAAAAATTTTATAAATGTAAATAAAATAAAAATATTGTAAGTTGTTTGCAAACCAATCTGTTTAACTCATGGACCTATGCGAGTTGATGCAATATATGTTCGTTTACATGCAGACATATGCTGGTTAGCCTATTCAACTGGAGGTCAATGCGTGTTGGAACAAATTCACCTTTTGTACACTCATATATTAGGCTAGAGAGAAGAGAATGAAAGTAAAAATATAGTTCACACATAATGTATTATTGATCAATGAGACACCTATTTATACAAGTGGTAGTTAGTTTTCCACATAAATTAATAGAAAGCATACCTAACTAAGTAACAAAGTTAGTTATGATTGGCACCTCAATTACCTAACTACCTTTTAAATTAACCTGAATTAACCACAATTCAACACACCTCCTTTAATTCAGGTTCACTTAGGGCAACAATAGCCAACTTTCTTCTTAACTCCTTGAATTTGTTAGCCTTCAATGGCTTGGTAAAAATGTCAGCAATTAGCATCTCATTTCTGCAATACTCCAAGCTCAATCTCCCTTTGTTCACCTAGTCTTGAAGAAAATGAAATATGCTTTCTATATGTTTACTTCTTCCATGAGCAATTTGGTGCTTGGCCAGATTTTTTGTTGATTTATTATCCACCATAAGTCTGATGCTTCCTGGTTCCTTCAACTTCATTTCTTGTAGTAGAGTGTCTAGCCATAGCGCTTGACAAGCACTCATTGGTGAAACTACATGCTCAACCTCACATGAAGATAAAGCTATAACAAATTCTTTCTTTGAGCATAAAGAGATTAATGCCTTTCACGACATAAAAACACATCAAACTAAACTTTTCCTATCATCCTTATCACCACACCAGTCAGAATCTGAAAAACCATAAACCTCAATTTCAGAGTTGTCACTTCCATTAGGAAATACAATCCCATAGTCCAGTGTTCCCCGCACATATCTCATTATTCTTCTAGCTGCCAACAAATGAGAAGCTCAAGGATTTTCCATAAATCTAATATTGATTAAACCCACATTGTATGCTAAATCATGTTTTATATTGCATAAGTACCTGAGAGATCCAACAATTTGTCTAGTAGCACCAACAAATTTCTCACCTTCATCTTTTTCAATCAATATAGGCCTCCCTCAATAGGTGTAGCAACAAAATTACACTTCAATAAATTTGTGGCACGCTTGCACTAGTGCATTACAATTCCTTTCCTAGTTTTTCTCTTGAATTCAATTCCAAGGAAATGAGACAAATAGCCCAAATTAGTCATCTCAAACACGTGCATCATATTCCTCTTGAACTCAACATCTTAGTTTCATTACTGCTTGTTACAAGTAGGTCATAAACATAGAGACACACAATCAATAGGTTTATGTTAGTAGCATTCTTTACATACACTTTATGTTCAGAGGTGTACTTAGCAAAATTAATCTGCCTTCGGAAGCCATCAATTCTCTTATTCCAAGTTCGTGGGGCCTGTTTCATGCCATATAGAGCCTTCCCCATCTGTATACTTTTCTTTCTTGTCCATCTACTTCAAATCCGGTGTTTTTGAAACATAAACTTATTCATGAATAAGGCCATTCAAGATCACATCCACTTGATACATGGACCATCCTCTAAAACTTGCAAGAGCAATAAGCATCCTCACTGACTCTAATATGGCTTATAGAGCAAACACATCACCATAGTCAATTCTAGCCTATTATAATAACCCCTTTGCAACGAGTCTAGCCTTGTATTTAGCTACATCTTCATTTGAATTCCTCTTAATTTTATTAACCCATTTCACTACTACGGGTCTTTTCGAGGGTGGCAAGGACATAAGTTCCTAAGTCTAATTTTTTCTATTAATTTCAATTCATCTTTTATGGCTTCAATACATTTTGGATCTTCTATGGCTTCATCAAATCTAATTGGTTCAACTTTAGAAAATAGTGCGTGATGCACCAAGTCACCATCGGAGGTCACCATGGAATCTGTTTCCATTTCATAATCATGCAACCTTTGTGGAATCTATCTAATTCTTCGTGATCTCCTTGCCTCACCAGTAATTGTTGAACTTTGATCACCTACATCACTTACAAATTCAACATATTTTTTGGTTGATTTCTTCTCAGAATCTGCTTCCCAAATCCATTCACCTGACTTATCAATAACCACATCTCTACCTATTACACCTTGTCCTCCTTTTGGATCATACAACCTGTAGTCCCGTAACCACCAGTAGAGTGATATATCCGGCAAGTATCATATGTTCGCCTTTGTCTTTCAATTTCTTCCTCAACTGATTAGGTACATGTCTAAAACATAATGACGAGCTAAAGATCCTGAGATGAGTGATATCTAGTTTATTGTTAAACCAAGCCTCCTTTGGAGTGGCATCCTTTAGCCTCTTGGTTGGACATCTTTTTTTTTTTTGTAAAAGGTTGGACATCTATTTCATATATAAGCAACAATAAAATCTGCTTCTCCCCACAAGTAATTTGGCAACCACTTTGTGAACACCTTATTTTGACTGGGCTATTTTATTTTTTATTAAAAAAATAAAAAAATAAAAAAAAATAATTAACAATAAGAAAATATAAAAATAAATAAAAATAAAGTTTAATTTCAATAAAAAGGTAAAAATAATACAAATAGATAAGAATAAAAAATGGTGAATGAAAGATATTAGCAATGAGAGAATTAAAAAAGGAATCAAAGAAATAAAAGAAATAGAAAGCAAAAGATGATATTAGGGATACGTGAATTTAAAAAAAAATGGAAGAATTAAAAGAGCATATAGCCGATGCGATTTCACCCTGGACAACCATAAAGAATTACACCGAGACTCTTCTACCGATGAGCTTTCAACCGGCCCGCCTCCCCGCCTTCCCCCGGGGGATCTTCCCCACTCAGCCTTTCCCCGGGGCCCCCCCCCCGCCTTCCCCCGGCCCTCTTCCGCTCCTGCGCTGTCCTTCTCCCCCTGCTGCTTTTCTCCTGCGTTTGCCTTCGGTTTTTTTCCTCTCCCGTCTTGTAAAATCCTTTCCCCTCACCCCCATTCATAATATTTTAAGAGATTGCGTGACTTTTAGTTCCCCATAGTACCCCGGGGCATGCGTAAGAGCAGGACAATCCTTGTCAAGTCAAATTAATATTTTTTATAAATAACCACTGTGAATAATTTGTAATTGATAATTATTTATAATTTAATTCTTTCTTATAAATAACTTGAAATTTAATTATTTTTGTAAATAATCTTTTTAATTTCAGGTATATAACTATTTAAAAGCTCACTAATAATTCGCACAATTAAAACTAAGGTAACAACTTTCTAGTTTCATGGGTGTTGTGGGGTTCATTCTCCACCCTTTCCTATGCATAATAGACTCCCAAACATAGCTTAAGATCACGTAGACCATATCCTTTGGGGTTTTCTAATTTTTCCTTTCATAAAATTAGTGGCGACTCCTTGTTTCTCTTTCTTTAAATTTTAGACAGGTTGCTACACTCTTGCATTTTAGCATGCTTCTTCTTATTTTCATAATGGTTCTATTTTTTTCTCTCAACAATATCACTGTGTTGAGATGTGTAAGATGGAGTCACCTCATGCACAATACCCTCACCCTCACAAAAATCAAGAAATTCAGTTGAGACATACTTACCTCAATCATCTGTTCTTAGTGTTTTAACACATCATCCACTTTTTTTTAGCTAGACTTTAAATATTTTGAATGGCTTGAACATATCACTATTCCTTTTTAGCAAGTAAATCCATAATTTCTAGTTATATCATCAATAAAATACACAAAATATTTGTTACATTCAAGTGATTCTTATTAAGACAAAACCCTCTTAAGCTTAAAGTGTTTTAATAATGACAACCCCTAAAAAAAGTAAAAAGCATAAGTTCAGCATGAGATATTTTATTATTTAATCTGGATGCTTGAGTGTGCAGAAATAAGTTCAAACACATAACAAGATCAAGTTAAGAACACTCTTTAAAAAATATCAAGAAGCTTGATCATACATGCGCACCAAGACTCATCATCATCAGAACCTTATCATGATTAAAAGTCAAGTCTCAACAAGAATCAAGAAGAAGTCATCTCCTACAGACTTGAGAAAGCAATTACAAATGTTAAGATCTAAGTTAAGAAGAACAGATGAGATGCATCTTAAAATCCTTATCTTAAGATCAGAACGAAAGGCAAACTACCAAGGTGCAAAAGTTACAATGACACAAAAGTTAAAAAGAGTTATTGAAAGCCCAACAGTTACATAATGACTAGTTTTCTCAAAAAGGATATAAAATGAGGAAAATAACTCATAAAATGTAAGAGAGGCCGATCAAACAATGCCAAAACTTTTCTAAAGCGCAAAATGATTAAGCTCCTCATTTTCTTACTTATCCAATGTTCTTCTCTGTAAATCAGCTTTGTGAGCTATTTATTAGAAATTTGTTATACTTAACTTGAATACTTCACCGTATGTCCACATTGTGTGTGTTAGAGATTCAATAAAAAAAAAATCATCCTTAACTCTTCATCTTTGTAAGTAATCAACCTAGCTAGAGAGAGATTTTTAGCATAGGTGTGAGTGATTTGTGAGCTTGGAGAATTATGAAAAGAATACTTGGAAGCCTGGAAAGGCTCTTGAAGGAGAATACTTAGAAGGCTGGAAAGGCTCTTGAAGGAGAATAGTCAAGAAGCCTAAAGAGGCTCTAAAAAAAGAATACTCAAGTGTTAAGAATATTGAGGAGACAGAGTGAAGAATACTTGTACTGTTCAAGGAAGAATAGTGAAAATCTCTTGTTTTGGGACTGGACATATCCCTTGTTTTTGGCGTCAACCAGTATAAATTTTGTTGTCTTCTTCTTTCCTTTAACTATTTATCTCATAATCTTTTAATATTGTACTGATTAAATTAACTTCATCATACTGCATTCTCAATCTCAAGCTTCATATTTTAAGAAGGGAAACAACAACATTTAAACAAACTTATTTAATTTTTGTAAGCTTAATGTTTCTCATATTGTCATCTTAGATCTACTACATTGAGTCAAAGTATCTTAAACACACAACATAACATATTATCATTTATAAATCCCTGTGAGAATTTATTTTCTTAAGATCCAAGTTCAACAGACTTGAGAAGCGAAACAAAAAATAAATTTGACATTTTAGGAATCTTAAGAAGTGTCTCAATTCATGCCCCTACTTTAGACTTATCCAACTTCAATTCATGCCCCCTATTGTTTGAAAGTATTTTTGGTTATTGACACTCCAAGCACTCATTGCACGTCTCATTCGGTATGTGAATATAAGGAAAACCATTCACCATACCATGTCTATTTAAAAGACTCAAATCTCTGAAATTTAGGTTCCCAAATCTGTAATGCCAAAGCCATTCTTCCCTACTCATTGCCGCTGCCAGCAACTGATGTTCCATGACCTTAATTCCTACTTTGAAGGTTTTGTTTTAGACAAGGGGGCCTTAAGAATCAATCTTTTCTGTTGTCAAACATTGTCAATATATTGTTCTCCGTTATCATTTGATAACCTCTCTCAAGAAGCTAGCAAAGTCTGAGGAGGTTATTTTCATGTTGGGCACATACAACACATTGGAAATCAAAGATTAGTTACCATTACCATCCTTCCTTTTTATTAGGAACTCACTAACTCCATATGCATTAAGGGTTCTATTGTCACCAAAGTTAACCTTGTTCATTATTAATTCGTCTAGCCTTACAAACCAATCCCTTCGACCAATCATATGAGTTGAGCAACCTATATACAAATACCATTGATCTTTACCATAATCACCAATCTTTGTGGTCACCATTAACAAGACTTTATAAGAATATGAGTCATCACATTTGGCTAGTTGATCTTGATCATCATGATGCTCCTTCTAGTTGTAACATTCAACAACAATGTGTCCCCATCTTTTGCAATTGAAACACTGAATGAGTCTCTTGTTTGACCTTTTTTTGCCTCCTTTTCTTTTAGAGTTTCCACCACCACCTCTTCTTTATACATTGTCATTAGGTAATTGATCAGATTGCTCTCTGTCTCCACCATAATTCTGATGGCCTTTTCGTTTATTATTCTTCCATCTCACGCGACCTTTCTTGGCTCTACTCCCTTCTCATTCATTCTTCACACTAGACTAAAATTGTAAGGCATGTTCTGCAAATTTCTCAAAATTTCTTTCACCTAATCTTTGTTCATGACGCTCCAGGGAGCCTTGTAGTTCTTCAATTTTCAAGACTTCAAGATTTTCTGATTCTTCATTAGAGACAACAACATAATCAAACTTTGGTGACAAGGTCCTTAGGAAATTTTTAATAATCTAATAATCAGTGATCTTTTCACTACAATTCTTCATCAAGTTTGTCAAAGACAATATTTAAGTGAGGTAACTTTCCATTGTCTCATTGCTCTCTATCTACATAAGCGCATACTGTATCCTTAAAGTTTCTTTAAATTTTCTGATCCTGAGTAAGCCTTCTCAAGAATTTCCCATGCCTAAATTGAATCTTCCCCTATTTCATAAAAACCAAATTTTACAATTACCAATACATCTTGGAAGCCAAAAATCACTTTTATCCGGACACACTACTTTTCAAAATTCTTCCCATTAAGGATAAGCAGTCGTTGGAAATGTACATTGGCAGTAGCCATGATGATATAAAAGTGCCACACAATTCCCTTAGAAAGAACTTTGCTCTAGATACCAAATTGTTGGAACAAATTCATTTTCGCAAGCTCACAAATTATGCCAGAGAAAAGATGATAAAATTTAGAAAACAATATATAAACATACTATATTATTGATTAATGAGACACCTATTAATACAAGAGGTAGTTAGCCCCACATAGACTAACAGAAGACACACTTAACTAACTAACTAACAAAGTTAGTTACAATTGGAACCTCAACTACCTAACTAACAGACCTTATGTTTTATATTAAATGTTTATTCTTCTTTTGAGCTTTTTACCAAAAAAAAACTTCTTTTGAGTTGTCTGAAAAAATATTACTTTGGGAAGAATTGAGGAGTTTGAAGGATAGGCATGGATCTGGGATATGGTGTATGGTATGATATTTTAACTCAGTAACAAAGAGTGATTTTAAATCACTTCCGTCCAACGTACTTCGTAAAGCGTGCATCATCCATCTGAACCATTCATTTCTAGAATCAATTCTACTCAACTGTAAACCAAACGGACCAGAAATAAGATTATTAAACTAGTTCACTGAGGAAATGGGTCTAATTGACTTACCTTTACTGGGTAGGCATTTTACATGATTTAGACAGAATGGCTCAATAAAAAAAATGGAAAAATTATTAATTTGTGAGGGATGAGAGTTGTGTGGGAAAGTTTCTCGCAACATGTTTTGCAAAGGAACATGTCAAAACATTGTCTCATTTTATTAAAAAGTGTGGAAGTAGAATGGAAGCCTAAACCTTTTCGAGTCTTTATTTATCGACTGGATGACTTTGGCTTACAACAAAACTAGTGGAAAGAGTGGGGGTCTAAGAAAAACATTCAGGGTTAAGGAGCTTATGCATATAATGTAAATTTGAAAAGAGTGAAAGTAGAATCAAAAGCTTGGAGTAAGGATCGATATGGAGGTACTCAAAAGCAAAGATCCGATGTGGTTAAACAAATTAATCAAATGGGCAAGAAGGATGAGGGAAAAGATTTGAAATAATATATTGTGAGTAGAAGGGATTTAGTAGGTGTATTCCAGAGTCTTTTCAAAATAATGATTCCATTTTGTCTCACAAGTCTTGTATCAAATGGTTAAAAAAAGGAGTTTTGAATTCAAGAATTTTTTTCCCTACAGTGTTAAACAAGAGAATTAATGATGGTTAATTGGATATATGAGGTGAAAACGAATGGCAGTTGGGTAGAGAAGCCAAAGGAGATAAAGGTAGAGGTGAAAAGATTCTTTGAAGGAAGATTTAAGGAAAGTAAATCGATAAAACATGTTGTTGATGGAGTATACTTTAATAACCTTAGTAAATAAGATAATGATATGTTGGTAGCTAAATTTGAAGAGATTGAAATAAAAAATGCAGTATAGGTGTGCGGTGGAGATAAAACCTAAGCCAAAATGGATTCAATTTTAAATTTATTTAAAGGTTGTGGAACGTCATGAAAATTATGTAATTAGAATGTTAAATGAATTTGTGATCATGGTAAAATTACGAAGAAGGGGGTTCATCCTTTATTACACTTATTCTAAAAGGTGATAATCCTCAAAGCATCGAGTTCTATAGGCTGATGTCATTAATAGGATGCATTTACAAAATTATTCCAAAAGTGTTGATTGAACTATTATTAGTACACCATATTTTAAGCGGAGTACGGTAAAACGACCACTCTTTAATATGTAATTTGAAAGATCATGTCGATGGCTAAATTTAAGGTGCATAGTTAAAAAACTATTGTACCATACACAAATATACTTTATCCATTAGATATGGGTTTAAAACATGGCATGGTGAACCCTAGAAATATCTCATGGTTAAAATATAGTTGTTTAAGATGTAAACGTTTTTGAACTAGGGCACCGTAGAAAAAACCAATGTCGATAACTTAAAACTTGACTTCTTTAATTAGGGAGGAGTCTAACCCACACAAATAAAAGAACTTGTGAATAAGTACTCAAATTAAAAGCAGCCTTATGATATATTAATAATTTATTTCAGGGCGGAGATTCAATGAAATACTACGGTTTCAAGAGGTTGTAAATGAGACTAGTTTTGATTTTTACAATCATACCGAGTATTCTTAAATAATTAACTTCCATCATTATTCTCCCTTCTTTTCCCTTTTTTGTCTTCTTTCCTTTTTGTATTTGTTGACATTGCCAGTCATTAGAATCCAAATTTGATCATGTTGAGTCAGTTCAACACCTGGCAAAGCTTTGTGATGAAAACAAGGATGATCTCGTCCTGGTCATACATGTCAAAGGACTTACAGAGCTCGGAGGCGTTGTTGTCTACAACGCTGGAGCAACAAAAGGCAACAAACTCTGAGAGATTTATGAAGCTGTTGAGGTCGGTGTTGTAGAAACAACAGGAAACACTAGAAGGGGGTTGAATAGAAATGTTCAAACAGATTTTTTAGAAACCTTTTTAACAAGCAAAGTATTTCACAAGAATTTTTGCAAACTTGCTGAAATTATTCCAGCAGGTTCAACAAAATTGCTTAAACTGTTTCTTAAAAGTGTATTTTATTAAAATAATGTTTCAACAGTATAAATCACTATATTCCGAACCCTTCTTGTTAGTTAAATAATAGATATAGAGAGATAAGGGTAGAGAAGACTTAGCCAAGAGATTTATCCTGGTTCACTCACATCCACCGTGAGCTACGTCCAGTCCCAATGCCAACTAGCAATGGATTTTCCACTAACTGATCAGTTCAAGTATTCTTTTTCAGTCAAGCCTCTTGAGGCTCTTTACACCAAGTATTCTTTTACAGACAAGCCTCTTCAGGCTCAAACCAAGTATTGTTTTACAGACAAGCCTCTCCGGGCTCAAAACCAAGTATTCTTTCTTCCACCAAGCCTCTCCAGGCTCTCAGACACTTTAAAGTGTTTACAAATGAATTTTTTTAAGTTGCTAAACTTAGACAAGTTCCAGTCTTAAACAGATACAAGATTGTACAAACTAACTGAGTAAGACTCAAGATGTATGAAATTTGAGTACAATAAGCAGAGAGTACGCAGCACGGAATTTGACAGCGTTTTGGTTTGATAATAATTCTTTTCTCCCACTTTGTTTGAAGTCCTTCACGAAGCTTTATATATGATTCAACTTAAGTCCGTTGAAGATTACTAAAACCACCGTTGTGAAATAGCATTAAATACTGTGAGAACCGTTGTGAGACAATCTTCTGAAAGCTTCTGACTTAAGCAGTGTAGGTGTGCAAGTTTGATTCAGTTCTGACACACAGCAGGTACAAAAGTTTCCTTTTCTAGTACGAGGATTCAAATATGCGCAGAAAGGACTCGGTAATTCCTTCCTTAATGAGATGTAGCAGAAGACGTTTAAAGTGCTTTATTATTCTGGACAGCTATCCAGAGAGGGCTTCACTCCGTTTGAGCTCATTTTCCTACGAAAGCAGTCTTCAGCAAATCTTCATGTTTCAGATAGTACTTCTATTCAGGGGATTAGTAGACTTTAGCAGGTCCTAACTCTTCAGAGGGTTCCTCTCTTCAGCAGGTTTCACTACTTCAGAGGGTTGCTTTGCTTTGGAGGGATGCTCTTCAGAGAGTTGCTGAAACATAGAAAATACTCTTGAGAGAATATGTACTATTTATCAATAGTATTTAACCAAATTTGTTATTTATTAAAACTTAGGATTGTGAGAGTTAAACATTATTAATCTCTTAATAATATTTTGAGACTCAACAGGCGTCGAGGTCTTTCATGACACGCTTGAGCTCCTCTGAGGGGATGGTCGATCAAGGGATACAGAGGACATGTCCAATTTGTTGACGGAGATCTTGTCGTAACTGTTGGTTTCGAAGCGATTGACGACTCGTTCGAGTTTATCCATGTCTTCCAGGTACATAGAGGGAATGGTACTCGTTGTAGGGATTATTAAAAAACATATTCGATTTGTAGTTATTAGCGGTGTAATACTTTGTGTAACTTACACCGGTATAACTTGAACCCTCCCCTTTACTTGATTAAACTCAATTGTGTTTATTTATTTAAATAGATAATTATATTTAAAAATAATTATATTTTAAAAAATTTATTTTAATAAATATACATTAAAATATTGGATGGACGGATAAAAAATGTCTTATTACAAAATTCACTTTATACCTCCATAGTAACTAGGGGTGTTCAAGACCCGGTTTGTCCCTTTGACCCGTCCCAACCCGTCTCACTCGGGTCGGGTCTGTTCCTGTCCTACAAGAAAGAATAGAACCAAATCAGGTCTCATCGGGTCTCATTTTTTGACCCGGCATCGGGTTGAGGACGGGTTCGGGTTCACCTTCGGGTTACCCGGTCCGTCCTTCATATACAAATATAATATTTATTACTTATGATTTTCTATTATGTAAAGTCCTAACTTTATTTTTTTTCATTTTAGAAAGGGTTTTTGAGTCTAAGCTTCCTTTATTTACCTTTAAAAATACATTATATACATAAAATTATATAGTGATATAATGTTATTCTTGGTTTAGTAATGTCCCAAACTTTAAAAAAGTAAAAAATATTGCATACATTAAGAGATATTTTATTGTATGCAATATATTTATTAATTGTATGAACTATTTTCTTTTGAACATTGTTATATGATCATTTCATGATTATATTTAGCTAGGGATGGCAATGGGTACCATATGGGCAGGGTACTACCAGGGCCGGCCCAATATCGCCAAATTTATAGTGAGGCCTCAAGCAAACTTATATTTTGGGGCCTTTTAAATACATGAAGAGACTTTAAAAGTTAAAATTCATTTAGCAAGGATTGAACCATCAACCATTGAGGAAGAAAATCAATTTATAAACCAATGAACTAGGTCTAATTATAATAATATTTTTTATTTTTGTATAAAGGATGTTACTAACAATTGGGGGCCTAAAGCAAGAGCTTTAGCAGCCTTACCCTTGGGGCCGGCCCTGGGTACTACAGTGCCTGTCCCTGTACTCGTGTTTTCAAAAAACAGTCCGTACCCGCGCCCGTACCTGCGTGGGTAGTAACTTTAGTGTCCGTCCTCATACCTGTTAGGCACCTATATGCATGTACCCGCGCCCGTTACCCGCACTTTTGCGGGTACCCATAGGGCTTGGACTCAATTGTCATCCCTATATTTAGCTTATATATCGGGTCAACCCGGTCTTGTTCTACTCATACCCGGTCTTACTTAGATCCGCATATCATCGGATCTCTTCGGGTCTATGGACGGATTCGGGTCCATAGAATTGACCCGGTAAAAAATTAGGGTCGGGTTAGGAATAGGTAAAACCCATCCCACAAACACCCCTAATAGTAACTCCAAAGTTACGTTTAAGCCGAAGCTGCTTGTGAGTGAATTACATTGGGAAACCACAGATAATTTCACAAGCTATTACAGCTTGTTTAGTTTTCACTGAATTAATGTTTAAAAGTAACATTAATCCATATCTACAATTAAAATATGATTTTGATAAATTAAACACAAAGTTTATCTATTTCCAACCGTGCGTATGTAAACTAGAATTGTTATTTTATTCAGTTTTGAGCGTATTAATTTAATAGAGAGAAAGTCAAAAAGCTATCATCTATGTCATTGACTTTGGTATTATTTCACCCCTCGGCACACGTCGTCGCCGACTCCTTTCCGGCATCATTCGTGGGACACTGTCTGTTGCTATCTCAAATATCAAACTTTGCGGCTATTTAATGCAAGTTCCACAGTGTCACATTTTCAACTACTCATCATCACCTTTAAAAAAAAAACTACTCATCATCACCTTTAACTTTACTTACAAAAAAAACTACTTAATATATTTTTTATGTTTAAAATATGATTGAACAATCAAGATTTATTTTACAATATCTCACAATTATGATTATAAATATATAAAATAATCATATTAAAAAGAAGTTAATTATATATATGATTATAATATATGAATTTTGAGTCAATTCCTTTATTAATAAATATTAAAATTGCTTTCTTTAATGTTATTTTGATTATTTCATTCATTTTTATCCTTTTGAATTTTAAACTTTTTCCTTCCATTAATATAGATAAAATAAAAAATATAAACACTTGTTAATATCGATAGAATTTTTTTTCGTGAAAACAAATTAAATCAAATCACATACCACACTCTCTTATATATAATCAATTAATTTAATATGCTAAACAAACTAATTAACTACTTGGCTGGGAATCACCAATTGAATCGATCATGTTGAATAAAGTATTACTCAACAAAACTTTTTAGAAAATAATTATTTCCAAACGCGTTATTGAATATCAAAGAACTTTCATCATCATCATCATATATATATATATATATATATATATAGATAGATAGATAGAGGGTGATGATCAACTTACTCCAGGAGTAACTCTGAGCAAAGTTACTTCGCTTAATAACTTTTATTAACATTGAATGTCTTCAATTCAACCGTTATATTAAAAGTTTTCATTGAGTAGATCAAGCCTACAAAATTTCATAAAATTTAAAAACTATTTGATGTTTCATCAAATCACATCAATTTAACGTGCAATATACTTTCTAAATATAAGTAAATGTATTCTCTAAAATTACATACCTATGAATGTCCAATTGATTTAAAATTTGGTGTGCATAATCATCATATTAATATCAAAATAATCAACGGTTAGATTTGTTAAATTCACATTCTATAAGAAGTTATTAAGCGGAGTAACTTTGCAAGAGTTACTCCTGGAGTAAGTTGATCCCCGCCCATATATATATATATATACAATTCAATAATGTCTCAAATATAATGGACTTGCTGCACATAAAAAGACTGTATCTATTTATTTATACAGTGGCGGATCCAGGACCCTGAATCAGTGAGGATAATTTATTTTTAAAAAATAAATAATTATTATTATATATAAAAAGGTAATGAAAGGTGAGTGGGGAAAAAAAACTAGCTAATAGTTACAACTATATATTAATACAAAAAAGATAAATTTTGACTTTCAAATCAAATATTTAAATAATAATAATAAATATATAAGGGGAATGAGAAATTGAAGAGTAGTGGGTTTAAATATATAGAAATAGAGGGGGAAAAATATAAAAAACTCAATATAGTTACTTGTAATTTTATCAAAGTGAGAGGGTGCATCTGTCACAGTCACACTCTCACCTGTATGTAGGTCCGCCACCATATATATATATATATATATATATATATGATGTATCATGTGATATATAGACCACTAAATTTGAATCGGGTGGAATTACAACTTCTTAATTAGTGTGTCACGTGCTTCCCCATCCCTCTTCTTAGGTTCAGCTTCTCCCCCAAAATTAAGTCATCCAGATTCACCATCTTTGAGACCCTCAATCGTGTGCCCAGGAGGTTCACAAAGCTGCAGAAAGTGTGCACCCCCATCTTAGCTAATAAATCCACCCAAGAATTTGGATTCACGATAGCACATGAGCAATAGAGTGTGTCCCAGCTTCAATAAAAGTCTCCTAATATCACCTATATATTGGTTCGTAAACTTGTGCAAGGGAGATTAACGAATTGACGTTAGTGGCTGGATCTTACTATTTTATTGTTAGAGTTTGTCTACGGTGGATAATGGTTCACATGGTCTAAATTTAAAAATATAGTAATTTAAATTTCTAATCACCAAATTCAATGTCCATTTTTATTAATGATTGATATTAAAATGATTTCAAGTTGCTTTTATGAAATATCACTTGAAAATAATAAAAACTCAATCCGATAGTACCGTGTAATGTAAAATTTTGCCCTTCAACTTTAAATTGATATATCCTCAACGAAATTAGTATAGATTGTATTGTAAATTCATATTTTTCCTTAAATTAAGCTCAAATAGTCATATAAATATTATTTAATAAAAAATAAGATTATTTCATTCACCTTTTGTAAGGAAAAAAATGAAAGCTCGACTAGGTGGACCAAATACGTAGAATCGTCCAACGAAATAGAGTTGTTTGTGCCGTCAAAGAAAATAAAGATCAGGTTTTAGAAGAAAATGGTTTTTGTATTAAGCAAGCGCAAAGACGAGTCACGTGACTCACTTAATTAAGGTTTTAATTAGGACCGTTTAAATTTATCCAGTGGTCTATATTAATCCCTCTCACATAAAAATACTTTTCTCACATGATACATCCCCACATACATATATATATATATATATATATATATATATATATATATATATATATATAATCCTCGACCCTCGTATAATCGTCCTAGAAATCGCGGATAATTATAAACTTGACTAACCCTGTGTAGTTCATTCTTATTTTTATTTATTGGCCCTCATATTTTTCTTTTTGATTTTTTCATTTATTAAGTATCAATCCCTATATTTCTTACTTATTTGGATTTTAATCTATATTCTTTTAGTCGTTAAAATACTGTGATTATAATTTTATTCATTCAGGTATTGGTTTTTTTGAATAAATAAAATTATAAAAACAATTACTTTATTATATGGATGCAATTAATGGGTAGGTATAACATTTATTCCCATTTCGAAAAAATAAAACATTATTCCCATGTTCACATTTAAAGAAAAATAGTATACTCATCTATATGAGTGTCCACTTTAATATTGAGACTCTTATTCACGAGAAGCCTATGTACTTATATATACTTATATTTATATTTATTTTCCGCAATTTAGTTACTTATAAAATAGTTTAATTACTATACATTGTGATTGTAAAAAAGTTTTAAGTTGACATTCAATTATGTGTTGTCACATCATTTAATAAGTATGACCCGTGTATCATTAAGCTCATTAAATGATGTGACAACCTATCATTGGATGTCTATGTAAAAATTTTATTTACATCAAAATCAGACCAGTAATTGAACCGGTGAAGATACTGGTTCACAGTTCAATGGTTCAACTGTGGTCAAACCGTACCCGGTATTAATTAAATATATATTTTTAATATCATATAACATTTTAATTAATAAAATAACACAAAATTATAAGAAATTAAGATATATATATAAAGTTGTAAATTCAAGTAACCTTATTATAAGGTTTATAAGACAAAAATAAATATCTATGTGTAATCCTCAAATATGTCTTTATTTTTTTTATAAGCAAAATAATTAAATTAAAGGGAGTACAAATGGGTACTCCAATCCATTACACATTACATAGTCTCCTCTCCAATAACCAAAACAAAAACCACTACACAGAAAGCGTTCTGCACCTCAAAAAAAAAAAAAAACTAACCCCCAAATACAAAACCAAACAAAAGAAAACAAACACCTAAGGGCCTGTTTGGGGTGGTTTTCAGTTTTCAGTTTGAAAATTTTAAAAACCAAAATAAGTTTTCAGTTTCGAAAATTTTAAAACTAGAAACCAGTTTTCAGTTTCAGTTTTATGGTTTTCAGTTTCATTTTTTAATATCTGTTTAAAGTTCTATGCATTACAAGAATAATTCTCTCTCCCCCTCTCCCCTTTGTTTCTCTCTCCTCTCTCCTTTGTTTCTCTCTTGTCTCTCTCTCCACTATTTCTCTCTCTCCTCTCTCTCTTCTTTCCTCTTTTTCTTTACTGTTCTCTCTCTCCTCGCTCTCTCTCATCTCTCCTCTATTTCTCTTCTATTTATCTCTCCTCTATTTCTCTCTCCTCTCTCCTCTATTTCTCTATTATTTCTCTCTCTCCTCCGTTTCTCTATTGTTTCTCTCCCCCTCTCTCCTTTGTTTCTCTATTTTTATCTACAAGGAGAGATAGGAGAGAGAATAGAGAGAGAGAGATAACAAGGAAGAGAAACAGAGAGAGGAGAGATAACATAGGGAGAGAGAAATAGAGTGAGAGAAACATGAGAGAAATAAGGGAGAAAAGATAGAGGGGAGAGAAACAAAAGAGAAACAAAAGAGAGAGGAGAGAGAACATATGAGAGAAAGAGAGAGAAACGGAGAGAGAGAACATAGAGATGAGAGAGGAGAGAGACAGTAGAGAAAACAAGGATAGAGGAGAGAGACACAGAGGGATGAGATATTAGAGAAAGAGGGGAGAGAGAAACAAGAGATAATCAAAGGAGAGAGGAGAGAGAAACAGAGTAGAGAGGAGAGAGAAACTAGGAGAGAAGGAGAGAGAGGAGATAAGAGAGAGAAACAGAGGAGAGAGAGGAGAGAGAAATAAGAGAGAATCAAAGGAGAGAGATGAGAGAGAAACAAGAGAGGGTGAGAGAAAGAAATAGTAGAGAAACATGGGAGAGAGGAGAGAAAAAAAATGAAACTGAAAACATAAAACATAAAACATTTTCTTTTGGTTTGAAAAGTAAAGGGAATTGTTTTGAAACTTGTGTAAAAACCATTTTAACCTCATTTTATCCAAACACGTTTTGTTTTCAAATTTGGATTTCGAAACCAAAAACAGAAAACTGACAACCACCCCAAACGACACCTAAACTAAATAAAAGAAAATACACTTCAGCCATAATTAAGAATTAAAATTTGAACAAGAATCTGGTGCCTCAGACCACAACATAAAAGGGTAATTAAAACTCGGGTCGTTGGCCTTTAGCCACTTCCAAGTTCTAACTTTAATAAGCTCCATAACATCACTAGGATCCAGCTGTTTGTTTGAGAAGATAACCTCATTTCTAGCTAGCCATAAGGACCAAATCACCACCATCCATACCAGAGACCAACGTGATCTATCTTTAGAATTACAATCGGGTAACCCAACAAATTGAATGAAATTATTCAAACAGTTATTAACAAGAACTGAGTAAAAAGCACCCCATTTCAAACATTGCATCCATACTCCATAGGCAAAGGCACACTCAAATAACAAATGTGAAGTTGTTTCAAGTTCCTGTCCACACCACACACAACCCCCAATAGATTCCTGTAATACTTTCCTTTTAATTAGATTATGCTTGGTAGGGATTCTGTCCAAAATTGCTTTTCAAACAAAACCATAAATCTTAGTTAGAACCAGACTTGACCAAAGGAAGTTATGCATTGGAAAATCTGCATAGATTGCCTCATTTACAATTACTTTGTATGCTGATTTAACAAAATATGAACCTGTTGAATCTACATTCCAATACCAATGATCTGGTATAACATCATTCAAACGCACTGGCTGTAATTCAAGTATAAGCTGCTCTAACCGGTCAGTCTCCCATTGGAATAAGTCTCGACGCCAACTCCAGTTCCACACTACACCTCTCTCACTACTCACACCCATATTTGCTACTGATACATCTTGATTATTAGCAATAGAAAAAAGTCTAGGGTACCGCACACACAAAGCCTCACCACCACACCACACCCTCATTCCAAAATATAGTATCACTCCCACTCCCTACAACCTTTACAGTTTACACACCTACTCCTAAACCAATCTACTGTGAAATCATTGCAAGTATCAATTGACCACAAGTCCATCCACCAAGTAGATACCTTATTATTCACCCCACCTCCAATTCCAGCTCTCTCCCCATAAATGGAATATAGTACCCTATTCCAAAAACTACCCTTTTTTGCTAACAACCTCCATCTCCACTTTCCTAAAAGAGCGAAATTAAAAGCTCTCAGATCCCTAATACCCAAAACCCCATGTCTTTTCTCCCTACAAACATCCTCCCAAGCTACCCACGAAATTTTCCTTTTATCATCATTACCACCCCAAAGAAAAGAAATAAAAAAAGAATTAAGAAGCGATGATACCATTGGGAGCTTTGAAAAAAAAGAAAGGAAGTAGATTGGAATGAAATATAAAACCGAACGCAAAAGGACAATACGACCACCAAAAGACAACCGCTTTTTTAAAAATATTTTTAAATTAAATGAAAAATTAAAAAAAATGAATTTTTTAAAAAGGACCGGTTCAACCGGTTTTCAGACACCCGATTTTTTTTTCCGGTTTTTACCAACTTTTGAACGGTTCGACTATAGTTCTGAAATCCACCGATTTTTTGGGATTTGAACGAATCAGTCACTAGGCGGGTTCCCAATTCGACATGTCGACCTGGCCGGTCCGGTCTGATTTTTAAAACCATGGTTTACATTGTCAGTGAATAGTTATTAAATTCATTATAAAAAGTTGATGAATCAATAAAAATATTAATTAAAATAATTTAATGATTATATACTGTCAGTGTAAAATAATTTTACACAGTTATTAAATGATGTGTTGAAACGTCATTTAATGACACTTAAGATGTCATATTCATTAATTGGTGTGGTAAAATATTATTGGATGACAATGTGAATTGTGAAACTTTTTTACACTGACACTATATAGTAATTAAACTCTAATTAAAAATACAATTAAAACTCAATTTAAATTTAAAAAATATTCAAACTTATATACACACATTTTAATCAATTAATAATATATATATAATAGGGTAACGAATATATATTATCCGTGTAAAAAAAACGTTTACACAATTATTGAATGATGTGATGTCACATCATTTATAAAATATAAAATATAAAATGTGGTAAAAAAATGTGATGTTAAGAAATGAAACTTTATTAATTCGAAAATATAAAATATAATAAAATAAATCAAAAGTGAATGAAGAGTGTATAGAATGATTCATTATAAACTTACAAACTATTTTAATACAAATATTAGGTTCAATTATTTATTAAATTTCAATAATATTTTTTAGGTAATCTTTTATTTTCATTTTCAAAATCACTAAATTCCAAATATTTAAAATTTTCAAAATAATAATCCTTAAAGTATTTAAATAGATAAATTTAATTAATTAATTTTTTATTTATAGTATAATTATAAAATATTATATGTAGGTGAAAAAATTATGTGAAGGCATATATATAAGTTGTTAATTAGTAGACTAGGACATGATAAAATGAGTATAAACACTTAATGAAATATGATAATGTAAAACCTCCCCTCAGTGAAATAAATACGCATTTTAAATTGAAGTTAATATATTTATTTTTCATTTGTTTTATTGAAATCATAAAGATTGTGTTTGTAGATAAACACAATGAGAAATTACAACATTTACGTAACCTAGAGATATATATCGCAGAAACATTTGAGTCTGACACACCCTGTAAACTTGAGAAACTTTCGACACGTGCCATGGGATTGATAGGCCTTCACACAAAAGTCGTTACATTTTTTGTTATTTGGACATGGATATTCGTCAAAGCAGATCGGAAAGGGAGTTTGACCATGTTTTCCTGTACAGCCAAAAGAATGTCATTAAATATGGTATGCACATTTTAGTTTTTGTAGTATTTGATAAGCTCATATTCAAGAAATGAATTCATTCTAGTAATTTATTGATCATTCCATGGAAAGCAGAAAATGAAAAATGAATTGAGAACAAATTAACACTAACAAGTAGGATGTTAAAACAATATATTTTCAAGAAAGATATTCAGGAAATGTAGTAATATTTCCGTAGTTCCTATTTTCTCTTTAAAATGGGAAAAGCAAAACCCTGTTATGGAACTAGTAATTTTGTTACCTGAAGCCAAAATCAAAATGGAAGCAACACATAGAATTCCAATGACAAAGTACAGGCATTTGCTGTTGATAGCCATTTTGTCTTAGAAGGTGAACAAGCTAGCAACACCCTATATTTAAGATGACTATGGAAATTGATGTAATGAATTAGATAGATAGGCATGAAACAGATCATGCTGACGTGATGTATTTGCGTTACATATATTCATTTATATTTTATATTTATGATTTTTTTATTTAATGAATATACATTGTCAGCTTCAAAAATATTTACATAGTTATTTTATGATGTGTTGTCAGTTGTCATATATTATTTATGGATTTAATGAATATATATTGACAGGCTAAAATATTTTTACATCATCGTCCAATGATGTGCTGTTACATCATTTAATGAATTAACTAATACATGAGGTGTCATACTTATTAAATGATTTGACAAGACATTATTGGATGACCGCGTAAAGTGTATACTAATTAAACTCTTCATTTATTAAGTATAATAACACATATGAAATGTGATATTTATTAAGTGATGTGACAATACATGATTAAATAATAATGTAAAATATTTTTAAATTGTCAATATATATTTATTAAACTCATATTTATAAACATGATTTTTTTAATGAAATGTATAAAAGTATTGTAATGAAAATATAAGAAATGTTAAGAAATGTTATTTTGTTCATGTTTTGGTAAAAAGAGTTTTATAATTAGGACAGAGGTAATATTATTTATTAAATTCCTACAATATTTGTTTTGGCAATGTTTTATTTTTATTTCCAAAATCACTAAATTCCTAAAGTTTAAATTGTTCAAAATAATAATCCTTAAAGTATTCAAATATATAAATCTAATGCAATTATTTTTTATTTATAGTATTATTATAAAATATTTCATGAGGTTGAATAAAATTAAGTGAAACATAACATTGTAAAAAGAAATAAACATTAATGTAATTAAAGATAATGTAATTATTTTCTACTAACATAAATTATTTTAATAAAATAACTTAATTGTCCCAGTTTTAATTTGGGCAAGAAAAATTGCCCTAAAACCCAACTTCCTCTTATAGATATACATAACATTCATCACATATGTTAATACATTAAATATATCATTTAATGTTACTCTTCATTCAAGTCAATTTTTCTTATTTATTATATTATATGAAGTGAATTTATTATTTATTCTAACATTTAATATATTAAATTTAATAAGTATATCAATTAATATTAGTAATTAATTATATATAGTATTTAAATTGTGAAATATACTTAATATTTATTTTTACATTAATGATAACATTTAATTTTGTCCTTAAAGTCAAATATAACATTTAATTTTATAACATTTATTATACTTCATCCGTTTCTTTTTAAGTGTCGTTTAAGGTATTTGCTTAAGGAATGCAATAAGTGTGTATTTTTAGCTCCATTGTTTACAAATATACCATTTATCTCTCTCATTAAAGCATTTAAAACTCTCCATCATTTCTAGTAATATGCAATAAATGCTCTACCATTTAGCGCATGTTTGGATCAGCGTTCTCAACCAATGAACTTCGAACGCAAGTTCACCATCCAAATACGCCATTTAGCTTCTCGGGTGTCATGTTTGGATGAGCGTTACTGAGTGGCCTAGAACATGAGTTGGTAGGAAAACTTGAGTTTACTCCAATGCAGGCCAAAGTAGCTTCTGCGTTAGACTAAACGTGAGTTGCTCAGGAAGTGTCAAATTTGCTCTTTATGCATGATTCTTCTCTCCTTGAGTTAGACCAATGCCAGAATTGTTTTGTTGTTTTTTGTATACCCAATCCCTGTTAATATTCGAGGACTGAAGGGATGGATTTCAGTCATATACATAATGTGACACTCTTCTACCCCAAATAATAAAATAAATACCAAATTAAATTATAATGAAAACTACAATTAACTCCAAGGTAAAAAGGTTCACAAAATTCTCCCTTTAACAAACATGTCTGCAATTCCAATAATTATTCAAAATCCAGCGTTGTCTCCTTAAAAGAATGTAACTAAGGTTTTCAAAAGAACTTAATTGTCAACATAACAACGATATAACTTTGCCATATAAGACCCTTAGGAATATTTTTTCCAAATCGTTAAATAACAAAATAAAAGAATATAAACTCCTAAATACTAACCCCCGATGTCACACATATCAGAGTGAGACCCTGTGCCTTCAAAGTTCAGCACTTTGAGTGTCCTCTTCATTACCTAAGAAAACCACAAGAGAGAGTACGGTGAGGAATGGAATACAAACATATATATATAATACAGAAGGCTACACCTGTTCCCACCCATCACCATACACAACGTCATTGATCTCAATCCACACACTATGCATTCCACACATTAGATTCACACAATTATAATTTCACACCTCTCATACAATCACAAAATAATGTGTATGCTCATACCATGCACATGCACAACACCTCTCCTAAGAGTCATGATTTGGAACTCCGCACAATGGGCGAACCTCATCAATTCCCTTAGTTGTTACCATTAATGGCCCTACCGTTAAACACCCTCATGGTCGGTAGGTTGCACATTTAAACACCCCTCTTGGGCCCGTGCAAAGACACTCGCTCCCTCCCACCGTTACCCACCTCTTATGGGCTGGTGAGTCGCATAGTAAAACGCCCCCTCTTGGGGCCATGCATCGAATGCCTCCCAATATGGTCCACCCTATTCGTCACCCCCTCTTTGGGCTAGGGTATTTTTAGCCACGTCTGGCTTCTCATGCATATCATGTATCTCATACATCATATGCTCATGCTTAATGCATCATCATCACTTCATACATCTCTCATGTAATATCATGTACTCTAATCATTACACATCACATCATGAATATTGTACACACAGAATACTCACATTCACATCCATCTCATCATCACCAAATCACACATGATACCTCACAATCATATAGAATAATCACCTAACAACACTTCGTGCCATAATTAATACACACTGTACATCCAATTCAATCTAATCAATTCCATAAAACGATTCATATTTTAAATAAACACCCATCATATAAGTAGATGATCACCACATCACATAAACATATCGTCCTACTCCTAGTTTTGGCCTGGTAATCAATTACCAGAAGGCTGTAATTTATTATCAGAAGCATCTATTCCCAGTTTTGGCCTGGTAATCGATTACCAGAAGCTCTTGTACGTCCAATTATGCTCTGGTAATCGATTACCAACCTCTTGTAATCGATTACCAGAAGCTCATTTATCACACTTCTGCCCAGAAGATCCTGTAATCGATTACGGACTACTGTAATCGATTACCGGCGACTCGAGAACGACTGCATCTGCGTTTTTTTGCCCCTTTTTAATCCCCTCTTCAACCCCTACTCAAATCTTTATGATCATAACTTGTTTAGGCACGTTTTTACCGACTAAAATTAGTGAAATCATCAACTACTCCTATGGATTACCATAAAATTAACATCTAGTCAATTATGTATTCTAACCGCTAAATCCTAATACGACTCCTTTTCGATAATATCACTCATAACTTTCAATTCATCAAGAAACATAACAATATGCATCAAACAGAACAAATTCCAAGCATAAATCATGGGATTCACCGTTTAGATTTCAAAAATTAGAGATCCTAAAGGGACTTAGGGTTGCCCTCACTACCCAAGCGCCCCCGCATACACATATAGTTGCACCCCTTTCCCCCGTACCTTAGGAACGACGTTCAAAGATGGATGACTGCAGGACTTTTCCGACGATCTACGTTTCGGCACCTCCTCCTTGTAGAGTCGCTTCTCTCCTTCCTAGATTTTGGTTGTCTGACGTATGAAAGAAAGCTAGGGTGAAACAGATGACCCCTCCCTATTTTTAAATACTTAATTGGGTCGGGCCTACTCCGACCCACCCGTCTCCCTTTTTAATTAAATAATACTCTTTCTGAAACATAATAATAAATATAATAATATTTTTATTATTTCTACATAAATCTTATTTTATTTTATTTATTCATTTATTTTTAAAAATTATTAGGATGTTACGTATAACCCCAGAAAGTGATTAAAGATTATATATTTTGTTGTTTATAGTAATTTCATCATGGATATATAGTCAGAATGTTCCCTTGTTCCTTTTGAAAATATATATTGTTGGAGTTACTGTTAATATTTTCAGTTATTCCAAATCTTCCAAGTCCCTGTTTTCATGGAGAACCTATACTTTTATTGCTTTATTACATTTAATATGACATTTATTGCTTTATTACATTTAATATGACATTTATTACATTATTTTATGTGTTTACATTGCATGAATTAATTTATATTTGATATTTATAATATTAGGTTAAATATATTTTTAGTTTATGAAATTTGACCCGAATTTGATTTTTGTTCCTAGTAGGTACCTCATGTTCTAAAATTACGTACCTTTAACATTTCCCCTTAACACCGTTAACTTTGACGCCGACGTAACAAACGGATGTATGTGTCAAGTACATAGAGTTTTAATCAACATGATGTGACAATTGAATAACACCTCATTTCATCCACACAAACAGTGGCGGAGCTTGACTAAATTTTTTTGGGGGGACAAAATATTAATGTGATATATTCACAATTTAAAGTCAAAAACTTATTCCCTTACCATAATTTTTTTTATGAATCTTTTATATAAATTATATCTTCCAATAATCCAAATATTTATTTTAAAATAAAATTAATCACACTTTTTAAATAATATTAACCAAAATCTCTAAAAAAAATATATGACTAAAAAAAGTATTTTTTTTTGTACTTGACCAGGGTATCCACCGCCGACAGCAGTGACTAATCCCCTCGCTGGTTTGTAGGCACCTCGATGGGTGGAACAGCTGGCCCTGGATTTTAAAGGAGCTGCATGCCCAAGGCGGGATTCGAACCCCCGACCTTGGTTAAGCTTGGATCAGCCCTGATGACATGGCACACCAGCAGCCTCCTACTGAAGCAGTCAAAGACATCACTGGACCAATGACTAGAGGACGTGCTAAGAAGATTAAGGAAGAGATGGGAAAATTAGTGTCCTATATTTTTAGGGATACTACCCTACAGAAGGACACCCTTGCCCTACAGAAGGACACCCTTGACCCAGGAATAGGACACATGGTCCTATGCACCACCCTAGACTGGGACACTTCTATTTGTTGTAATTTTCCTCTACCTTTGGCGCCCATATACTTGGTTTATTGGTTAGTAGGTTGCTTTGCTACAAGGTTTAGGAGGTCATGGGATCTAATCCCACATAGGATAGAAAATTATTTCATCTTTTATTTCCTATGTAACATGGGGCGCATTTTTGGGTTTTATTGGTTAAGGCTTAGCTAGGCCATAAGCCATTAGGGGCATGGGTTCAAATCCCATTTAGGATGGGAATTCACCCATCTTTTATTTTTCTCCCCTTTGTAGAGCCTCACTTGGCCGCCCCCTCTCACCCTCACTCCTATATAAAGGAGCCTCCTCTCTTGTATTTACAACACATCATTTTTAGAGTAAAGGCATTATGCCAAATTTTCTCCTCTCTTGAGAGTTGAGTGAGGCTTGGTGGTTGTTGGTTAAACCATGGTGAGACTTATCTAATTCTCCTGAATTAGTGGCGTCTGACGATTGGACTTATCTGCTGCAGGAGGATTCTTGCTTCAGTGGCGTCCCTCCATTTCTTTCCTCTTCACTTTTTCTTTCATTTTCTCTCATTTTCCTTCATTCTCTCACGTGGAATAGCTGCTGTTCCAGCACCTATTTTCGTGAATTAATTGCCTAATTTTGGTTCTAATTGGTTTGTTTTGCTCAATTCTAGATCCTGTGCAATTCCTGTCATCATTTGGTATCAAGAGCTTGTTGAATTTGAGCAAATTGGGAGCATTTTGGTGGCTGTTTGGGGCGTGCAACCTGCACCTCTTAGTGCAGAATTCTCCTCTTTTTAGTGTAATTTCATCCCCTTTTTCAATTGTAATTTGGACTTGGACTGTTTCCCGGGCCCGAGGTGCCTTTCTACTACTACTTTGTGCTTGTTTGCTTGATTGAATTGGGTGATTATCTTGCTAGGTTGGGGGCTGTTTTGGGCCCCTAATTCCCACCCCCTAGGTGTTTGATAAATTGTCTCTTAATTGCTCATACTTTTCTTGAGTGATTTCTACATATAATTGCTATAAATTGCTTGTTTGTTGGTGAAGTGTGGTAAGAGGAGGCATTGTTGTCTTCATTTTTCCAAAGATCGTTCACCTACATTTTCTCCCAATCACCTTTACATTGTCATCCCCCATATATCATCTCTTTACTTTCCGCCTTTAATTTCCGCCATTTAATTTCCGCTTCTCCCATCCCATTTAATTTCAGCTTTCCCCCTTTACTTTCAGTCATTTAATTTCCAGTCCTCCCCATCCTTTTAATTTCCACTTCCCCTTTACATTTCAGTCATTTACATTATTGTCCTCCCCATCCTTTTAATTTCAGTTTCCCCCTTTACTTTCTTGTCATTTAATTTTGCGCAATTTTCTTCTTCTTTTTGCCATTTTATGCGCATTTTTTTGGGCTTATGTCTTGTTCATATTCTACTCTTGTTATGTCTGTTTGATTGGCATTCTGATTGCAAATTTGGATTGACTGCTATCTCTACCTAGAACTTTCCCTGTTTGATTGTGCAAAACGCTCACCTATAGGATCTTTTTTGGTTCATAGTATTGGAAGAAGATCAACAAATTCTAATTGTTGATTTTCCTTCAAATTTAATTCCAAACTTAAAATTGAACCAAGCGCGTTTCTGTGACCACACTGGTCTTGTATAATCAACAAGGAAGTGCTAAGCAATTTTTTTGGCCATTTTTGAAATCAAGTTGCCATCACGTTTTTACAGTTTTTAGAAATCAGTTTATTCATTATTTTTGCTTTTCTGGGCCACTTGGACCAGTTTACTGTCAGAAAATTCCAAAAATATTACAGTAGGTTCAGTATATTTTCTTTTCATTGTGTACAAATTTTTGTAATTTTCTGTTGGGAAAAAAAGTCAGAAAAAGAAAAAGAAGACAAAAAAATATAAGAGTACGCACGTGCCAAAAATAGAAAAAGAGGTGTAAAAAGTAAAAAAAGGGTGCAAACGAAGAAAAAGACAAAAGACACCCAAAAAGAGTCAAAATTCAAAAAAATTCAAAAAATTCAGAAAAATAGAAAATTCAAAACAAAGAGATATCCCAACAATACAGTGACAGTTTTACTGTAATTTTTTGTTTCTTTTCCCTGTATACTGTAATTGAGTTGTATTTGCTGTTTTTTTTTTAAAAACGACAATTTTGGCAACTCTTTTTTTCAAAAATCACCAAAAACAATTCTCTTTGCAATTTCTTCCGTCTTGTCTATTTTGTTGTCTGCTCTTGTGTATAAGTTTGTTTGAGTGCCATCTTTTCTTGTTTGTCATATCAATTCTTCTGTTTTTTCTTAGGATTTCTAAATTCTCTTCCGGTAGATCTTTTCTTTTGTTAGCACGCTTCTATTTTGGGTAAGGGTTAAGACTTAGACTCAATCTGGTCTTTGCAACTTCAATCAACCTCCAACCGAGTAGAAGAGGCTAGAGAGTATCATTATAAAAAAAAGCCAAAAAAGAGTGACATACACGAGTGTTGCATTCCATTGAGTGTAAACACTTAGTTGAGTGGAAAGGTCCTTAAAAAGTTTTAACATAAAATCAATTAGGAGAATGGAAGGAAGGAGGCAAGGGGAAAGAGCGACCATGTTGTTTAGGAAAGCCTTAGAAACACCTTTGGGTGAAGAAGAGAGCCAAAGAGAGAATCTATTCCATACTAGGTGCCAAATTGAAGATAAGGTTTGTTTAGTGATCATAGATGGAGGAAGTAGTAGCAACTTAGCTAGCCTTAGGTTAGTTAACAAGCTAAACTTACCTACTACCCCACATCCAGAACCTTATACACTTCAATGGGTGAGTGATGAGGAAGAAATTATGGTGGATAGGCAAGTGAGCTTAAGGTTTAAAATTGGGGATTACCTAGATGAAATGACCTTTGATGTCGTACCCTTAGAAGCCTCACACATCCTTTTAGGATGACCTTGGCAATTTGAGAGAAGGGTAAAACATGATGGGTACTCCAACACCTATAAGTTCCACCACCAAGGGGTTAAATTCACCTTAATACCTATGGCCTCTAAAGAGATTAGGGAAGACCAAATCCAACTTAAGGGGTTAATAGACAAGGAAAAAGAAGAAAAGTCTAAAGAGATAGAAAAGGAATTAGAAAAGGAAACTAGTAAGTTTTATTTGGTAAAAGAAAGTAAGATAAAAAAAGAAACCTCCAAAGAAGAGCCTTGGTTCCTACTACTTAGTAAGGAAACCAATGAAGAAGAAGAAGAGGATCCCTTGATCACTCTTGATCTTCCTCCAAACATAAAAGAACTCTTGACCGAATTTGGGGACATTTTCCCGAAGGATATCCCAAGTGGATTACCACCTATTAGAGGAATTGAGCACCAAATAGATCTTATACCCGGTGCTGTTCTACCCAATAGGCTAGCTTATAGGACTAACCCAGTTGAAACCCAGGAAATACAAAGACAAGTAGGAGAATTAATTAGTAAAGGTTGGGTTAAGGAATCTCTAAGTCCTTGTGTTGTTCCTGTTATTATTGTACCAAAGAAAGATGGTACATGGAGAATGTGTACTGACTGTCGTGCTGTTAATAACATAACAGTCAAATACCGGCATCCCATTCCAAGATTGGACGATTTGCTTGATGAATTACATGGAGCCTGCATCTTTTCAAAAATTGATTTAAAAAGTGGCTACCATCAAATTCGAATCAAGGAAGGGGATGAATGGAAAACGGCATTCAAGACCAAATATGGGCTATATGAATGGCTAGTTATGCCTTTTGGCTTAACTAATGCACCAAGTACATTCATGAGGTTAATGAATCATGTGCTTCGAGCTTTCTTAGGCAAGTTTGTGGTTGTATACTTTGATGATATACTTGTCTATAGCAAAAGTTGTGAAGATCACATCAATCATCTTAGAGAAGTACTTGAGGCACTAAGGAAAGAACAGTTATTTGCAAACCTTGGAAAATTTATTTTCTATAAAGAAAGTGTCACCTTCTTAGGCTATGTCATTAGCTCCCAAGGGGTGCAAGTGGATGAAGAGAAAATCAAAGCCATCAAAGAATGGCCCACCCCAAAATCCGTGGGAGATGTGAGGAGTTTTCATGGGTTGGCAAGCTTTTATAGGAGGTTTGTCAAGAACTTTAGCACAATAGCTGCTCCTCTCAATGAAGTGGTTAAGAAAAATGTGGGTTTTAAATGGGAGAAAGCACAAGAGGATGCTTTCAAGGAACTCAAAGAAAGACTTATGCAAGCTCCCATTTTAGGACTTCCAAATTTTTCTAAATCCTTTGAAATCGAATGTGATGCATCTAATGTAGGAATAGGAGCTGTCTTAATGCAAGATGGACATCCTATAGCCTATTTTAATGAGAAACTCAAGGGTGCAATGTTGAATTACCCCACCTATGACAAAGAATTTTATGCTTTGGTGAGGGCACTTCAAACATGGCAACATTACCTCCTACCTAAAGAATTCGTGATACACACAGATCATGAATCCTTAAGGTACATCAAAGGACAAGGGAAACTTAACAAAAGACATGCAAAATGGGTTGAATTTCTTGAACAATTTCCCTATGTCATCAAATATAAAAAAGGCAAAGCCAACATAGGGGTTGATGCACTTTCAAGGAGGTATAGTTTGCTTGCTACCTTAGATGCAAAACTACTTGGTTTCGAAAATTTAAAGGGATTATATGTGCATGATTCCTTCTTTGCTGAAAAATACAAAGCCTGTGAAACAATGGCAAAGGATGGATTCTATAGGCATGAAGGATTTCTCTTCAAAGGGGATAAGTTGTGTATTCCCCATTGCTCCATTAGAGAGCTTCTAGTTAAGGAAGCCCATGAGGGAGGGCTTATGGGACACTTTGGTGTGCCCAAAACCTTAGGGATTTTACAAGAACACTTTTATTGGCCACACATGAGCACACACGTTAAGGCACATTGTGATAGATGTATAAAATGTAAAAGTGCCAAATCAAAGGTAAATCCCTATGGCCTCTACACTCTTCTTCCTATTCCTGAAGGACCTTGGTTGGATCTAACCATGGATTTCATTGTAGGGTTACCTAGGACCCAAAGAGGAAATGATTCAATCTTTGCGGTAGTGGATCGCTTTTCAAAGATGTCACATTTCATTCCATGCCAAAAGGTAAATGATGCACAAGAAATTGCTGATCTTTTCTTTAGAGAAATAGTACGCTTGCATGGCATTCCTAGGAGTATAGTGTCTGATAGAGATACTAAGTTCCTTAGTCATTTCTGGCGCACACTATGGCATAAGCTAGGCACCAAATTACTATTCTCTACCACATGCCACCCACAAACTGATGGACAAACAGAGGTTGTCAATAGGACAATAGGCGCTTTATTAAGGGCTATGGTGCAAAAGAGTTTGAAATCATGGGACTTATACTTACCTCATATAGAGTTTGCATATAATAGGACCAAGCATTCTACTACCTTGCATACTCCGTTTGAGATTGTTTATGGTTTTAACCCTTTGACTCCTCTTGATATTTTGCCTATTCCTAACTCTTCTTTTGTGGAGCATAAAGATGGTAAAGCAAAAGCCGAGTTCATTAAGAAACTCCATGCGCAAGTAAAGGCTAACATTGAGCGCAGATTGGCCACCCAAACAAAGAATGCCAACAAGGGGCGTAGGCGAATGATATTTGAGCCTGGGGATTGGGTTTGGGTTCATTTCCGCAAAGAAAGATTTCCAAATGAAAGGAAATCCAAACTCTCTCCTAGGGGTGATGGACCTTTTCAAGTCTTGGAGCGCTTGAATGATAACGCCTACAAAATTGATCTTCTTGGTGAGTATGGTGTAAGTGCTACTTTCAATGTCTCTGATCTCTCTCTTTTTTATGTCGGAGATGACTATCCAGATTTGAGGTCAAATCCTTCGCAAGGGGGAGGGGATGATGACATGGCACACCAGCAGCCTCCTACTAAAGCAGTCAAGGACATCACTGGACCAATGACTAGAGGACGTGCTAAGAAGATTAAGGAAGAGATGGGAAAATTAGTGTCCTACATTTTTAGGGATACTACCCTACAGAAGGACACCCTTGCCCTACAGAAGGACACCCTTGACCCAGGAATAGGACACATGGTCCTATGCACCACCCTAGACTAGGACACTTCTATTTGTTTTAATTTTCCTCTACCTTGGGCGCCCATATACTTGGTTTATTGGTTAGTAGGTTGCTTTGCTACAGGGTTTAGGAGGTCATGGGATCTAATCCCACATAGGATAGAAAATTATTTCATCTTTTATTTCCTATGTAACATGGGGCGCATTTTTGGGTTTTATTGGTTAAGGCTTAGCTAGGCCATAAGCCATTAGGGGCATGGGTTCAAATCCCATTTAGGATGGGAATTCACCCATCTTTTATTTTTCTCCCCTTTGTAGAGCCTCACTTGGCCGCCCGCTCTCACCCTCACTCCTATATAAAGGAGCCTCCTCTCTTGTATTTACAACACATCATTTTTAGAGTAAAGGCATTATGCCAAATTTTCTCCTCTCTTGAGAGTTGAGTGAGGCTTGGTGGTTGTTGCTTAAACCATGGTGAGACTTATCTAATTCTCCTGAATTAGTGGCGTCTGGCGATTGGGCTTATCTGCTGCAGGAGGATTCTTGCTTCAGTGGCGTCCCTCCATTTCTTTCCTCTTCACTTTTCTTTCATTTTCTCTCATTTTCCTTCATTTTCTCACGTGGAATAGCTGCTGTTCCAGCACCTATTTTCGTGAATTAATTGCCTAATTTTGGTTCTAATTGGTTTGTTTTGCTCAATTCTAGATCCTGTGCAATTCCTGTCATCAAGCCCCCTCCGCTGAACCAACCCCCAGGGTTACTAAAAAACGTATTTGGTAAATAAGAAACTACAATCTTCTCCTAAAAATTTTAAAAAATAACAAAAGAATTTTAATATTAACAACTTCAAGTTTTAATGAGATTAATTTTAATAAATAATAAACTACAATCTTCTCCTAAAAAGTAAAAAGATTTACTACTTACTAATTATTAAAATTTTAGGAATTAAATATTTACTATTTACTACTTACTACAATCTTTTCCTACAACTATAACTCTACCTACTGTTGGTTTTGCAATCGATTTACTTTATTCACACCAAAGAAAAACTAATATCTCTATCCAGTACCTACACTACTGTTGTTTTTTGGAAATAATTGACTATTAAACAAAACAATCGATAAATAAATATATGTACCTTACCTACTCTTGCTTTTGGCAAACAATTTTGAGTATTAAATCGATAATATACTATATATAATATCTCGCAAATGTCGCAATCGCCAATCAAATATACAAATGAGCACACAATTTCCATATTCAATTATTCAATTGTCACATCATTTTCATTAAAACTTACTGGACAAGATGATACAAAAATTTGTTTGTCACGCCAACGTCAGAGTTAATGGTGTTAAGGAGAGGAATTAAAGCTACATGGTTCCAGAACATGAGACCCAAACTAACAATTTTAGAGTGTGTTTGGCAAGACCAATAAGTTAGCTACTAGCTTATTTGACTAGCTTATGAGTTAGTTTGACCAACACACAAGTGTTTGGTAAGGTACCTCAAAGTAGCTTATTTTAGGAGCTAGCTTCTAGCTTGTAGCCTATTTAATTTTCTTCCATCATCATCTCTTATGTTTTAATACATTTTCCTTATTATCCTTAATTTCTTTTTATCTATTATTACCTATTTTCAATTTTAGTGACAAAACCTTTCAATTTCTTTTTACTTATTATTACCTATATAATAAGTAATTTAAAAAATTATGAATTAATTAAATTGTTATTTTTTTTATTATTTTATAATTTTTTTATATTATACTATTTATTTTATCAATTCCACAATTTTTTATTTTTAATTAAATATTTTATCATTGAAAAGTTTAATAAGAATTTAATTATTTTTTAAAAAATCTAAAATTATAATTACATAATAATATATTTTTGTCCAGAAAACAAAAATATAATTTATATATATATATATATATATGTAGTTATGTTCTTTTATGTCATTTTACATTTATCAACTAGCTTATCAGCTAGTTCTACCAAACACTTCTAATTCAATAAGCTAGTTTATCAGTTAGAAGTTAGCTTATTAGCTATCAGCTAGCTTATCAGCTAGTTTTACCAAACACGCCCTTAAAGTTATATGTAGACTAAAACCAAATTCATGTCAAACTTCAGGAGTAAAAAATATTTAACCCTATAATATTTTATAGGAGTATTTCTTCAAAAATATGTGAATGTGATTATAAATGAAATTTGTAAATAACATATTAAAAAATAACAATTTGTAAATAAATATGAAAAGCGGTCATGTAAATTGTATGTATATTGAGGAAATTTATTAAATGATTCATTTCAAACAGTATTTCAATGTAGCCTGTATAATTTTCATTATACTTCACAATAAACATTATTTTTTATTTATTTTACTAATATTTACAGTAATTTTTTATGGAAAAAATACATTTTTTCACTTTATTTTTATGATATTTTCTAGATGATATTTAAACTCTATTCTATTCTTAAATGTATTTAGTTTGTATATTTTAAATTATTTAATATACCAAACAATGGTTGGTTCCAATGGAAGTTGACGGTGAACCTAGCTAGGAGGACTTTACGTGCAAGGTCAATGGTTCGAATCATAGGGTCACCACTCTTGGGGGAACTTTACCTAACCACCACTATAACGTTTTAATTCTGTGAACCTAGAAATAATGCTCGTTGGAGACTCATTTCTAAGTTTATGAAATAATTTCGCGCCATTATCGATGTCGACATACAAAAAACCACATAAACATGCTTAAGTAACCCAACGTTTACATAAGCTGAAACCATTCATACAAACTCAAGGATTTCAGTTTAAATACCACTCATATGTTTAGGGTACAATACTACAATTCTCATCAACTACCATCCTACCACTATATACAAATACTAAAAATCCATCTAAGGGATGACACTTCCCACCCGAAGCACCAATCCACCGTTGAGCCTCTTAGCCGCCTGACTTTGCTTCAATTTTAAAACATCCTGCACATCTAAAATAGAATCCACGTGTGGTGAGACTTATGTCCCAGTGAATGTGATCATGCATACAGTGTAGGAGGAGCAAGTAAATGAGAATGCAACATAATATACATGGATACATGTTTTGTTTATACATCACAAATCTATCAGGCAGTCAGGCAATGCACATCACAATTCCTCTGGTGGAAACCACCAATGCATTCATGCAGTCAAACTCAAACTGAACCTTAATTAGGTGTCAAACCCACACCAAGGGTGTCTTTTCACTATTACATCTTTTGAGCGCTCGACCATGTGACCAAGGACCGTCGTCCAGGGTCACCCTCATTAAGATTTATTATCAAATATGCATGTGGTTCATTTTTAATTGAGGAACCCCATTTACCCCTTGTCCTAGGAGTAAATTTGATTACTTATCTTTTACCTCTTTGGTCCGAAAACCACTCATTGGTCTGAAGACCCCTCTCTGGTCCATAGACCCACGAAATTCTTCTTGACCAAAGGCCCATGAAAACATTGTCCATGATTAGGGTTTCAAAATGTGAGAGCATGATTCATGGCATATATAGGGATCATTAAGGAACTTCACACATGATGGAGAGTGAGTGGGTGAACCACACTCACCTCAAAGCAAGAAATGGAGAAGACTAGGGTTGAAGATGATGATCCAAGCTTCTTGATTGGTGTGGGGGCTTCAATCCAAGCTCCCCTTGTAACATCCTGAATTTTATTAAGTAAAATAAAATAAAATAAAATTAATAAAGTAGAAGAAATAAATAAATAAATAATAGGATTAATATTATGAGTAGTTTTATCCATAAAGTTATTTTAAATTTAAAAAGAAGATAAAAGGGTTGAGAATGGGCCCAAGCCCATATAGGCATTTTAATAAGGAGAGGGTTATCAATTCACCCTAATACTTATTCGTATAATCGTCAGAGAGCGAAACGCTAAGGAGGGGAGAAACCAAGTCTCAAGAGGAGGTTGCTGAGGAGTAATCATCAAGAACCAAGAAAGAATCTTCCTTGCTGTTCGATCTTCACTTCAAGGTACAGTGGGGGAGAGGGTGCTGCTTGTATGTGCATGTTGGGGGTGCTTAGGTAGCTTTGAGACTTTAAATTCAAATTAATATATGTATATGTTGAATTAGTATGATGAAAACTGTTGATTGATGACTAATTTTATGAATCTTGTTGAATTATTGGGTGAAATTGAAGAGGTTATTGAGAATAATGAAAAGGGGTAATTAAGGGTTTGATGATTTGGGGTTTTGATTGAATAACTGTATAACCGTGTTAAAGATTGATTATTTCATTGAATTTGTTTGATAAAAATGTGTTGGATCGAAGTATAAACGATGAGGATTGAGTAGGGATTGAAGAAGGGGAGAAAAAGGGGTAAAATGTAGAACAGACGCGTTCTACGTAACCTGCGCTGCAACGCAAGTTAAAGCGTGGCCCTCTGGAATCTGCGCTGCAGGTTGCGCTGCAGCGCAGGTTGAAGCGCAGCTCGCAGATTTATGTTTTTGATGTGATTTTGATGAGCTCTTTTCGAAGTGAGGATGGTTTTTCCTTAATATATGTAATTGAGATTGATATGTATTTAATACAAATGTTATTTTGTGGAATTGATGATATTAAGTGGAAAGTTTAAAGGGTATTGATTGTGGTATAAGTATATGACATATCCTTGATGATAGATGTTTATACTATTGCGATGTATGATGATGATGCTTGATGATGCTTATGATATTTTATGATGATGGTGAATAATGATGTTTATGACGAATTATGATGAGGATGTTTATGATGATGTTTTGATAATGATGATGATGATGTAATTAATCTTATGATGTTGATGATGTTTGAGCATATATGATGTTGTACTTGAGGTACACGAGCCTAATTAGAGGCGAGTGTAACTCAGGGAGGTGATTGTACTTGAGGTACACAAGCCTAGTGAGAGGCGAGTGTAACTCAGAGAGGTGATTGTACTCGAGGTGCACAATGCCCAGTGAGGGGTAGAGTGTACTCGGGGAGGTGATTGTACTTGAGGTACACAAGCCTAGTGAGAGGTGAGTGTAACTCAGGGAGGTGATTGTACTCGAGGTGCACAATGCCCAGGGAGGGGTAGAGTGTACTCGAGGAGGTGATTGTACTCGAGATGCATAAGCCTAGTGAGAGGCGAGTGTACTCGGGGAGGTGATTGTACTCGAGATGTACAAGCCTAGTGAGAGGTGAGTGTACTCGGGGAGGTGATTGTACTTGAGATGCATAAGCCTAGTGAGAGACGAGTGTAGCTCAGGGAGGTGTTGTACTCGAGATGCACAAGCCTAGAGAGGGGTGACGTGCAACTCGGGGAGGTGAACTGTGCGAACCCATTAGAGGGGGGTGCAGAGACCATGATGGGATCCATCATTGGTGACAACTAGGGAGATTGATGAGGAACGCCCATTGTGCGGAGTTCTAAGTCATGATCCTTAGGATGATGATTGTGATGATTGTGATGATTTATGATGATTATGATGAGTATGTTGAGTATGATGATTATGATGACTTTGATGATTATGATGATTGTGGTTATTTTACAGGTGATGATGATGACACTACTGGTGTCGAGTTTTGATTAAAGGGAGTGTTGCTCTGGTACATGTGACATTAGGGCATATTATTGGGGATTTTAATCCATGTTTCTAGTTTAGGAAAGGATTTTGCAAACTGTTTAAGAGCCTTACATGGCCAGTAGGTTATTTTGATGTTGATTCCGCTGCTTAAAATATTTTGACGTTTTATAAGATGAGAAATGTGAACCTTTTTACCCATTGTGGGACACTATTCTTTCTATATCTCGAATTATTAATTGTATAAGAGTATGGGGTAGAAGGGTGTCACACCCCTCCTTTGATCTCCCTACTCTCTCTAGAAGTAGAGAAAATGGAAAAGAATGAGGGTAAAGCCCTCACTCAAGCGAGAATCATCCAGAGAGGGAATGCTCTCTGGAGCGTTCTCGCTCAAGCGAGAAGGCTCTCGCTTGAGCGAGAATGAGTTTCTTGCGAGGATTAGTTTTGATTCTAAAAGCCATTCTTTTGATCTCGAAAATAAGATCAATTTCAACCTTTTAATTCTAAAAGCAATATAGGACTTAGAATCTAGTCCTCAAAAGGGAGTCTTTAAGAAGTAGGTTTACAGTGTTTTAATCTTTTGAAAACTTAACGTGTATTGATTTCCAAAATTGTAACAATCCTCACTTGATATTTTATCTAATGAAAAATCGAAGTGATGTGTAGAGGAGAAGAAAGAAAAGAATAATAGAAATGAAAGGAAGTTCAATGGAGAGAAGTAAACAACTAACAAACTATACAATTTAAAATGCGTGAAATGAAGATTAAACAAAAGAAAAAACAATAAAACTGCAAAGAAAAGTAATTGCATTAATTGAAATTAGAATTTGGATAGAATTGCATACTTGAATGTCTCCTTAGAACCAGTTGTCACTTAACAGGATGGACGTATTGGTGTTTCAGAGGGTTTTCAAAGAAATGGAATCCAACCTTTGTTACATATAATAAGTTTGCCAATTTATAGATTTCTATTCCTAACGGCTAACTAATACCCATAAGACACATCAACAATCTTCACATGTGTTGGCACAATATGGTTGACACGTCTTTTAACGGACAAAAACTGCTTTATCCTTTTTGAACTTTTATGAGGCTCCACTATAATTCTGACATCTATCTTGAGCAATAAACTTCTAATAACTGTTGCTAACTATTTCTTCAAGACTTCACTTTCCTCGAACAATCCTCTTATCTTCAGAAATATCCTCTAAGTCTTCTTGAGATTATCTCCTTTCGATCTACTCAAGTTCCTTTTCGATTTCCACAACTCATGAAATCGAACATCCCTTTCGATTATGCACTTTCCAAACACTTAGCATTTATTCTGATGCTTCAGCCTATTCAATGTGTTGACCATTTACAATTATGGTCTGACACATGTCAACTTTCCTTTGGTCAATTCTATGGTTATGTTGACCATCGTCCATTCAGCCTTATTTATTAAGGCTTCATTGATTAGGCCATTTTTGGGATGCATTTATTCATCTTCCTCTCTTTTAATCCTATAAATAGGAGTTCATATGGAATGACATCTTCATTCTTCCGTTGATTCAATCAAGGAAAAGCTTCTTCCTTTGGCTACTACGTTCGACCTAATCTTTAATGATTTCATTTTTTATAAGGTCGACAAGGTAGCCAAAGCTATAAGTTTTTTCAACCCTTTCTAAGGATTTTCTTTTGGGTCGAACGTTGTAGCCAAACACTTAGTTTATTTTGTCTTCACTCCATCTTTCTTATTTCTTTATTGAATCATGGGGATTTTCGATCTTGCTCGTTCAATGCTTCTGCCATTGTGGTTCAATAAAAGCTTGTGGGAAAGGAGGAAGAAGAGGTGAAAGAGTAGAAGAAACAGAAGTTGGGAGTCTAATCTTCTAAAGTTCTAGGATAGTCTTTATTCTATATTTTTGTATTTTTCTTTATGTATTGCATTCGAATCTATTATGTAATTCGAATCATCCTTACATATGAATAAAAGACTTGTCTTTATCTTTTCTTTTCATTTATCAATAGTATTTCGATTTCAAGCATATATCTCAATGTGTCAGAGTTCTTTTGAAACCAAATAAACTCTTTAATTTACTAAGTTAATTTGACTATCAACCAATAATAACTTATTCGACTTTCTCAAATTCGAAGATATTGGTTCTATCATAACTTAGCAATATTTGTAACTTCAACCCGTTAATACCTTATTCAAAGGTATTCATAAACCAATACTACTCTTTCGATTCATATAAAGACCTTCCTCGAAGGTTTCCTGAAATTCGATACCAATAAGTATATAATGGAACTAAAGCCCATTCATTCCACAAGTTTGTTTATATTTATTAATTATATTTTTTTGCAAAAGAAAATTTAGAAAAGAATATATAAAAGTAATTACAATTTAAATTTAATAAGAATATATACAAATATAACAATATATTGCAATTATATTAAATATTTTCATTAAACAATAATAAGAACTTTCTCTTTTGATGGTGATGTCACTCGTTACAATGTGAGATATATAACATCCTAATTCTATAAGGCGGCTAAGAAGCCAAAAAAAATCTTCTTAAAGAATTTGTTGGTAAAAAAATTAAATATATTTTCTTTCTTTTCAACATTTTGATTCTTATATTTTTCTATAAACTCTAGCATAATTTTCTCTATTTTTTTGACATGTCCAAAATATAAATCACCTATCATAATCCATTTGAACTAGCCAAAATAAAGAAAAATACAATACTTATATCACAAGATGAAGTTATCATGTTTTAAAACCATTAACTTATTCATTGGATGTAAAAAATGTAATACAAATCTATGAATAAAGTGATGAAGACTTGGCATCCAAAGAGGACCTTGGTCCATCCAAACTCAATGATGAACATATTTTTGTACACACTTAGCACCCTTCTCTTTAGTTTAATTGGAATGTAATGATGATTAATTTCACTGTTTTGCATGAAATTTATCTAGTTGGATTTAATTGGGCCTTAGTTATGAATATTGCTTGATTTCAAATTTTTGAGCCTAATGACCTACGTGTACTTTTATGTCTATAACTTGATCTGTAGGTGGCGATTCAAGGTGATTCTAGTGGCATTGTAAAGCTAAGATTCGAGGCTTCATTTTGATATACTACATGACAACATTTGAATTCCAAAATGAAGAGTTGTTTCACTTGCAAGTGGGCCTACTGATGCTTCCAACATGAACCAATTTGTTTTCAATATTGTATTAGTTTTATTGGGCCTATAGCTAGTTAATTAGGGCTTAGTTAGAGTCTAACCAGATAGTTAGGAGTAATTAGTACAAAAAGGATTGTTACCTTTTGGAGGGAACACTTTTCCCTCATTTTTCTTAATTTTAGAGTTTGAGACTTTTGGTTTTCTCTCACCTTCTCTCAACTTCCTTGTTTGATACATTTTCTCTCCTTCTTTCTGAATTTGGATTTTCCTGTTCCTCCATGGAAGGCTAGACATTGAAGATTGATTCTCTAGTGTAATTCACATTGGATCTTGAGGTTCTTCAACTTGTTTTTGCATTTAAATTTATGTATATATTCTCTTCCTCTCCTAATCTCTTGAATTCTAGGTTTTTGAATATGATTTTGAATTGCATCCTTAATGAATAATTTGAATTAAATTCTTAACCATAGAATCACATTTTAGTTTTCTAAATTCTAAAATGAAATCAATTTTTGCTTAATTCTGAGAGTTAGGGATTGGGTTTCATACAAGTTTGCTTAATTCTTGTATGTGTTTATCAAGAATTGATTGATGCTTAATCAATTAGTTCGAATCTGTTATGAAATTGAGAATTTCCTAATAACTGATGATAGATCCAATTGTGAATAAACTAGAGAATTAATTTCTTTTCTTAAACTGAATCTTAATCAATTTGAATTTTGTTTTGTGATTAATATTATTAGAAGCCAAACAAAACCCCCTTGTGTGTGTGAGTCAATGTGCGATATTTTCTTAATTGAGATTGAAATCTTATGGAGACGATTCAGGTTGATCATCTATTAGGCTATTACTACACTTAATTTCTTAAATTTTGGTTGAAGACGACATCAATTGCTCAGATTTATAGTTTTCAGTCTGATGTATGAAAGTAAATACACTACAAGATAATTGGTTTTTAGCGATGGCCAAAAGTCATCGCTACAGGGAAAAAACCATCTCTATTTCGTAATTAGCGACGACCTACAGACGACCAACCAGTCGTCGCTAAAAGACTCGTCGTTAATGCAGTAGCGATGATATTTTATGGCCAACGCTATTTACCGACGGCCAGGCCGTCGTTAATGGCCATCACTACATCGCGACGACTGTGGTTGGCTAGCGACACCACGGCCGTCACTACACAGCGACGACTAAATATTTTTTCAGAAATAATCCTTCCTTCCTAGATTTATCAATTGTGAGAATCGAACCCACAACTTGCACGATACAAAGAAGGAGCAATACCGTTACGCCAGGTTTGTTTCTTAGAATATATAGCGCAAAATATTATATATGTATATATATATATTGTGAAAAACTAACAAAGTATTAGTGACGGCCAGGCCGACACGAACTTTACGAAAACCGACGCTAAAAAAATTTCCTTTAGCGACGACCTTGTCGACGCTAAATAAAAAATTTAAAAAAATTTATTATACCATTAGTGTCGGCCAGATTCGTCGCTAATGTTACTAAATAGCGACGGCCTGGCCGTCGCTACATAAAAAAATTATTTTTTTCCAACGGTGATGCCTTTTGGGTCGGCTGTTGCGTCGGCATGGCCGACGCTAATAGCGACGATGTCGTGGCCGTCGCTACAAAGTTGTCGCTAAATAGCAAATTTCTCGTAGTGATATATGATTAATGGAGTTGAGTCCTCTACCACAAGTCAACCAAGGAAGAGCCTTAGTTATCCTCAAGCACAAAAATCTCAATCGAGAGTATAGAGGATTCTGCCCTAAGCTGCAAAAACTGAAAACAATACTTTTAATGAGATATTTATCTTAGTGAGCATAATAGTTAAAAAAAGTTTAAAACAATAGTGGATTCACCTATTCTAAGATACGGAAAAACTCTCCATGTTAACTAGCATATAGCGTACATTGGCAACAAACCCGGACTTTCGCATACTAGACTAAATCATTTACTAGACAAAATCAAGTCAATAACATGTAAGAAACACAGGGAAACACTTGAAGGGGGGTTGAATAGCGTTTCAATGGAAACCTTTTTCTTTTTGAAAAGATTTACTGAAAACTGTTTCAGAAATACTTCAGATGATGGGTTATCGTCTGAAGTTGTTTTTATCCTCTGAACTTAGGTTCAGACGCAAAGGATTGTTTTTATAAAAAGCTTTATATCAGAAGGTGATGGGTTTCTGGCAAGCGAACCACAAATCCAGCAGTATAATAGTAAGAAGAGTATCGTATCCACAGGGAACAGTTAATTTATGTAGATTGTGATCTATTTATCAAGAGTAAGCACGGTTTAGAGAGTATAGTTGCGGAATTGTAAATAGAAAGTAAATATCAATTGGAATTAGAAAGGAAGAGTTAGAGACACTTTACTTGGATTAGGATTGGACTTCATCTCATCGCACCCTTTATGCATGTAAAAACTATCTATTATTTTAGGTTTAATCTATAATACTATAGACAAACTTTATTGCTAAGACCCCGAGTTACCAGCAGCCTCACACACTCAAAGGTAATCCATGCGGGCTCTCCCAAGCGACAGACTTACCCTCGACTGATTTTGCTCTCTTTTGTTCAGTTTGTAAAGGACTAATTGAAATACGGGGCCTACCAAATAAAGTATACCTTCGCTAGAGTATTGTCACTACCCATCGCTCATTAGATATACCCACCTCTCACTTCCGGGATTCACAATCAACTAATCCTTTGCTATCGGTAATTCAAAAACCATGCCTAACGTATTGGAACACCCTTCATTAGAGTACTCACACTACCCATCAATCATAAGCAACGCCCCCGTAAAGGAACCCTGGCTACCGAGTCTTCTTATCCAATCAGAGAGTGAGTTTCTTCAGAATCTGCTCCCCCACTCTCAATCCTAGTCAAAACTAACTAAGTCAAGACTAGCCTATAACTCCAGACGCAAGCGTGGGAATTAGGAATTAAGTACATAATAAGATTACCAATATTATAGACAGAGAGCACAGAAATAATAATATAGAATTTACATACACTTGGGGATAGAATCAATTACATCCAATCCTAATGGAGAGTTAACTACACAAGGTAGCCATACAAACCACCGAAGATGCTATCACCATCTTCAATCCTTGTGAAGCGCTCCTCCTCTCCTACTCTAAACTTAGCTCTGGTACATTATCACTGAAATATAGAATGGATTACACTGATCGTGCACCGTCCAGGCACACTGGGATTGGTGCAAGAGGTTCCTATTTATAGACTAAGGAAAGACAAAGCAATTTGGGGAGAAATCTATCTAAAAACGGCAACAGGGAGGAAATCAGCGTGACCTGCGCTCCAGGCTGCGCTACAGCGCAGAATGGGGCGCAACTTCCAGAGAGTATGCGCTTCACCCTGCGCTATAGCGCAGGTAGCGTCCTGCAGCTCCAACTTTCTCTTTTTAATCATGATCTCTCCCCGAGACTGGTTTTGGAAGATTTGTCTTTCCTTTTTCCCTTTTCTTGATGATATCTTTGTATTTATTGAGCAATCTTTGATTTAATTGGGAAACTTTTCTGCAGGATCCTTGATTGATTGGCAGTGATCTCCTCATTAATGGCTTCAAATCTTCTTTAAATCTTCATTAAATATCTCCAATCAATCTCAAATCTTGCAGATATCTCCCTCATTTAATGCTATTTATTCTTCAAATCAAATCTTTGCAATATCCTGCAAAAATCAGCAATATTTCCATCAAAATAGCATCAAATTCAAATCTTAGATTAATAAATACAATTTATCTAATATTTAATAAAAATGGGATTAAATTGGGGCAAAATTATCATTTTATCCTTGATATACGAAATAAAAAGTGCTCTAATTTATCAACTAATTTTCACTTATCAGAAGGAATTACTCACTTTGAGATACTTTTCAAGCCCCTTTGTTAGAGTAAAAACTGAAATGAAAGAGTTAAGGGAAAGAGATAACTCGGCCAAGATTTATCCTGGTTCACTCACTACCACTGTGAGCTACGTCCACTGGATTTCCACTATTCTTGCAAGAATACAAGTATTCTTTTCTTTCAAGCCTCTTTAGGCTCTACAACAAGTATTGTTTCTTTCACCAAGCCTCTTCAGGCTCTCAGACACTTATCCAAGTGTAAAACCCAAGTATTCTTTTACACAGTAAGTCTCTCCAGGCTTGTAACCCAAACTGTTCTAAGTATAAACAGGAAACTATCTTCATATCATAGCTACGAACTAAAGAGTACAAACAGTTGAGAATATCTCAGAATATGAAAATGAGAAATAGTACAAAGAATATCAGAGTATAAAATTTTGCAGCGTGTAGTTTCTTTGATTGAATGCTTCTGTCTATCTTCAATTCTTCATGGGACATATTTATAGCTTCCAGGGAATAAATGTCAGTTGCCAAATAACATTTAATGCTTCAAGACGTTGAGACACTTTAATCAACAAGTTCTAAGAAGATGCAGGAGCAGCAGGTCTGCGCACACAATGCTTTTTGGTGCAGATGCAGCAGCGTTGCAGACTTTCCTTTTATGTGCTAATCATTTGAACGAGGAGGAAAAGCATTTTTGACTCTTATACTGAAATAGGTAAGATCTTGATTTAAACGATCCTCGTACTCAGTAACGTCTCCCAAGGTCAAACCATTTCCCTGAAGTCTTTATCATTCAGATGATAGGAATGCTTCAGATGAACTTTTCTCTTTCTCAGATGATAAACGTCCTTCAGACGAAGTTGAGTCTCCAGACGATCTGAAGCTTCAGTTGATGATTCTTACTTTACATGATCTGAAACAGAACAAAGCATTGTGAAAGTATAATGCTATAAATCCATCTGAATTTTTATATTTGTTGTTCATTAAAACATTTTAAGGGAATGAGACTCAACTCAAGATAATTAATTTTATAATTTTTGAGACTCAACAATCTCCCCCTTTTAATGATGACAAATATAAAATATTTAGAATAATGAAAAGGGGTTAAAAAGATTTTAAGTTTAGAAAATTCTCCCCCTTAACCAGGTGTTCCTTCTGAGGTACATGTTCTCCTTCTGAAACGATCGTTCTGAGGCATATTCTCTGAAGTACATTAGCCTTTTTCACTTTCAGAAGATTGTTGTTAGTCTTAAATAACCACATTTAATACTCCCCCTTTTGTCATCAATGAAAAGGGTAAGCAACAGACAGAGCAATAAATGAAGTTTAAGACAAACATCAGCACTAATAAATGCAATAACCATCTCATGCATTAAAAGAAACATTGTTCAGAATAATTCAAACAGATCATGAAAACAAAAAGACGCAACTGAAGTAGCTATGACAAGACAACATCATTAACTACTTGGAAACCCTTTTCAGAGCCTGCTCAAACATCTCTTGCGTTGCAAGTCTTTGCTTTTCAAGTTCAGCTGCCACAGATTCCTTCAACTCATTCTGACCAGCCTTGATCTGAGCTTGGGCATCTAGAATCTGATCTGTTCTTTGTAGAAGTTGAGCATTCTGAATCTTCAGAGCTTGATTCTCCCTTGACAAAGCAACCAGTTTAGTCTCAAGATTCTCTTCATAAAAGACCAAAGAGAGATATCTGCCAGAGAACCTCCAGAACTTGAACCCTTTTGGAAGTTTGAACTTTCTTGGATCAGTAACTTGCACAAAGTATTCAACAATCCTAACAAACTTAGCTATTACCCACTCAGAATGATGGAAGATATGGGACCAGTCATAACTGGGAAATCTTCCTCTGAAGAATGTAGGAGTTTCAAGGGTTGTGTTCTTGCCAACTTTCACCATGGAATCAGAGTCATCCCATTTGGCACCAGAACAGCTTCCTCTTTTCTCCACAATCTTCCAGTGATAGTCCCACATGGCATCATACAGTGAATGATCCATCCGTTGGGCAATAAACACTTCTTCAGCTAGATTGTTCTAGTCTTCTTCAGATAGATCTCTTGGTGGCTCTCCTCCTTCAGATACAACAAACTTATCTTTCTTCTGAAAGGACTCAGCATAAGGATACCTTGGTACTATCCTATCAGGTTGCACAAAAATAGAAGTTAACAGCTTTGTATGTGATGGGTTTCTGGCAAGCGAACCACAAATCCAGCAGTATAATAGTAAGAGAGTATTGTATCCACAGGGAACGGTCAATTTACGTAGACTGTGATCTAATTATCAAGGAGAAACAATGGTTTAGAGTATATTGTTGCGGAATTGTAAATAACAGATTAATATCAATAGAATTAGAAAGGAAGAGTTAGAGACACTTTACTTGGATTAGGATTGGACTTCATATCATCACACCCTTTGTGCATGTAAAAACTATTTATTATTTTAGGTTTACTCTATAATATCCTAGACAAACGTTATTGCTAAGACCCCGAGTTACCAGCGGCCTCACACACTCAAAGATAATCCATGCGGGCTCTCTCAGGCGACAGACTTACCCTCGGCTTATTTTGCTCTTTTTTTAGTCAGTTTGTAAAGGAACTTAGTTGATAAACGAGGCCTATAGATGTAGACGCACCTTCGCTCAAGTACTGTCACTACCCTCACTCATCAGGATACGCCTATGTTCGAATCCTGGATTCACAATCAACTAACTCCTTGCTATCGGTTTATCAATACCAAGCCTAATGGTCGGATGCCCTTCATTATGGTACTCACACTACCCATTAATCATTAGTAAACACCCTTTTTCGGTCAGTGGTTAACCGAGTATTCTTATTCAATCAGAGAGTGAGTCTCTTTAGAAGCCACTCCCCCACTCTCAGTCCTAATCAAAACTAACCTAGTTAGTTGACACTAGCCTATAACTCCAGGTGCAAGCGCGGGAATTAGGAATTAAGTACAGAATAAGATTACCAATATTATAGACAGAGAGCACAGAAATAATAATATAGAGTTTACATACACTTGGGGATAGAATCAATTACATCCAATCCTAATGGAGAGTTAACTACACGAGGTAGCCATACAAACCACCGAAGATGCTGTCACCATCTTCAATCCTTGTGAAGCGCTCCTCCTCTCCTACTCTAAACTTAGCTTTGGTACATTATCACTGAAATATAGAGTGGATTACAATGATCGTGCACCCTGGATTTGGCACAAGAGGTTTCTATTTATAGACTAAGGAAAGACAAAGCAATTTGGGGAGAAATCTATCTAAAAACGGCAACAGGGAGAAATTCAGCGTGACCTGCGCTCCAGGCTGCGCTACAGCGCAGGATGGGGCGCAACTTCCAGAGAGTCCGCGCTTCACCCTGCGCTATAGCGCAGGTAGCGTCCTGCAGCTCCAACTTTCTCTTTTTAATCTTGATCTCTCCCCGAGACTGGTTTTGGCAGATTTGTCTTTCCTTGTTTCCCTTTTCTTGATGATATCTTTGTATTTATTGAGCAATCTTTGATTTATTTGGTAAGCTTGTCTGCAGAATCCTTGATTGATTGGCAGTGATCTCCTCATTAATCTTCTTTAAATCTTATTTAAATGTCTTCAATCAATCTCAAATCTTGCAGATATCTCCCTCATTTAATGTTATCTATCCTTCAAATCAAATCTTTGCAATATCCTGAAAAAAAATCAGCAATATTTCCATCAAAATAGCATCAAATTCAAATCTTAGATTAATAAATACAATTTATTTAATATTAAATAAAAAGGGATTAAATTGGGGCAAAATTATCATTTTATCCTTAATAAGTGAAATAAAAAGTGCTCTAATTTATCAACTAATTTTCACTTATCAGTATGCACACTTCTGGGTGGTCTGAAGTCTCTTCTTCCAAAAGAACTGATGAAATTCTGGCAAGCGAACCAAAAGTCCAGCAGTATAATAGTAAGTAAGATATCGTATCCACAGGGAACGGTCAATTCACGTGTACTCGTGATCTATTTATCAAGTAAAAATAACGGATTTATAAGAATAATTAGTGCGGAAAATAGAAATTGCAGAATAATAAATAAAAACAATGAAAAGGAGGAGTTGAAAGCACTTTACTTGGATTAGGATTGAACTTCGTATCATCTCACCCCTTTGTATATGTAATGACTATCTATTGTTTATGATTACATTCCTGTAAAGACTTAGCCAAATTGAATTGATACAACCCCTAGTTACCAGTATCCTACCACTCAAAGATAATCCATGCGAGCTCTCCCAAGCGACAAATTACCCTCGGCTCATTAAGCTCTTAATTAATTAATTCTTGTTCCATTTGTTTGAATTGTCCATTAATTGTACTTCCTTATAAACGCTCTTCAATCAGGAGCTGTCACTACCCCTCGATCACGAGATCCCATTTATCCCTCACATACAATTAACTTTCAATTATGTTACTATCAACTAACCATACCTTCCTATAAACGCTCTTCAATTGGGAGTTGTCACCATCCCCTCAATCACTAGATCCCGCCTATATTTCAATATGACTAGCGAGTACCCTTTAACAATCAGAGTTTGAGTTCCCTAGGTCTAGGCTCCCTCATCCTCAGTCCTAGCCAGAAGTCTCTATGCACGCTATGTCACAGACGCTAGCCTATAACTCCGGCGCATGCGCGGAAGTTAGGAATTAAGCACAGAATAAAGGTACCGAAATTACAAGATAGGGAATCATAAACAATACAATAGAAATTACATATACTCAAGAGATCGAATCAACTACATTCAATCCTACTGGAGAGTTAGCTACTCATGGTAGCCATACAAGCCATCGAAGAATCTGTCACCTTCTTCAATCCTCGTGCAGTGCTTCACCTCTCCTATTCTAAAAGTAAATATGGTGCATGAAATTATACTGACTAATCCTGTACTACTCCCTGCACACCTTGATCTGGTGCAAGAGGGTCCTATTTATAGGCTAAGGAAAGACAAAGGAAATTGGGAAGAAATCTATCTAAAAAACGGGAAACAGAGCAAACAGTTACGCGTTCTGCGCTTCACCTGCGCTACAGCGTGGGTGAAGCGCAGATGTCAGAAGCTACATTTAATTTGTTGCGCTTCATCTACGCTACAGCGCAGGTGAAGCGAGCAACACGGGTTGCACAGCTTCAATCTTTCTCTTTTTAACTTGATTTCTTCCCAAGACTGGTTTTGGTTGATTATCTTTCCTTGTTTCCCTTTTTCTTGATGAAATCTTGCATTTATTGAGCATCTTGAATTTAAATGGGAAGGTTGTCTGCAGAATCCTTGTTTAATTGGAAGTTGATATCTTCATTAGTTGGTCTCAAATAAACTTCAAATCTTCATTAATTATCTTCAATTAAACTTCAAATCTTGCAAATATCTCCCCCATTTAATGCTATCTTCTCTTCATATCAAATCTTTGCCATAATCTACAAAAATCAGCCAAATTTATATTAAAATAGTATCAAATTCAAATTCAAGACTAATAAATATAATCTATCTAATTATTAATAAAAAGGATTAATTTGGGGCATAAAATACCATTTTACCCTTGATAAGTGCACTAAAAAGTACTCTAATTTATCATATATTTTTCACTTATCAAGAACTACAGTATTTGTCAACTAGTTCAGCTTCAAGGCATAGCATTCTGGCAGCAATCCATTTATCATAAGATAAATCATGATGATCTTGAGAGAATGGATCCAGTGGCCTCCACTTGTGACGAGGGTTGACAATACCATGCTTTATTCTTTCCATAAAGTCTGAGATACTGACTCCCCCTGAGCTGTGCAGCCTTCTTTGCCTTGCTTCAGCACCAGTTTTCAAAAGAAGCTTTGAATGAGCTAGAGAGATCAAGGGTGCAGCTTCCTTCGAAAACAGCAACTCTTCATACAGATTGGGGAATCTAGGCACTCTCAGTCTTTCCTTGATAGGCACATTATAAAATCTATGTGATACTTCAGCTGTCCACATCAGTTGCTCATTGTTCTTGAAATTTAGAGCAAGATCATATGTTGGTGACCTTGAGAGGTCTCTGGCCTTCTCTTTCAGTAGCTCAGCCCTGGTGATGGGTTTCTGGAAAGCGAACCACAAATCCAGCAGTACAATAGTAAGAAGAGTATCGTATCCACAAAGAACGGTTAATCTATGTAGATTGTGATCTATTTATCAAGAGAAAGCACGGTTTAGAGAGTATAGTTGCGGAATTGTAAATAGAAAGTAAATATTAATTGGAATTAGAAAGGAAGAGTTAGAGACACTTTACTTGGATTAGGATTGGACTTCATATCATCTCACCCCTTATGCATGTAAAAACTATTTATTATTTTAGGTTTACTCTATAATACTGTAGACAAACTTTATTGCTAAGACCCCGAGTTACCAGCGATCTCACACACTCAAAGATAATCCATGCGGGCTCTCCCAAGCGACAAACTTACCCTCGGCTTATTTTGCTCTTTTTAGTCAGTTTGTAAAGGAACTTAGTTGATAAACGAGGCCAACTCTGTAGACGCACCTTCGCTCAAGTACTGTCACTACCCTTACTCATCAGGACACGCCTATGTTCGAATCCTGGATTCACAATCAACTAACCTTTGCTATCGATACACATGCCTAATCCTGTGAACGCCCTTTGCTAGAGTACTCACACTACCCATCGCTCATTAGTAACACTCATGTGTCGGTTTTCTGATATCGAGTCCTCTTATTCAATCGGAGAGTGAGTTTCTTTGGAAGCCACTTCTCAACTCTTAGTCCTAATCAAAACTAACCTAGTTAGTTGAGACTAGCCTATAACTCCAGACGCAAGCGTGGGAATCAGGGATTAAGTACAGAATGAGATTACCAATATTATAGACAGAGAGCTCAGAAATAATAATATAGTTTACATACACTTGGGGATAGAATCAATTACATCCAATCCTACTGGAGAGTTAACTACACGAGGTAGCCATACAAACCACCGAAGATGCTGTCACCATCTTCAATCCTTGTGAAGTGCTCCTCCTCTCCTACTCTAAACTTAGCTCTGGTACATTATCATTGAAATATAGACTGATTACAATGATCGTGCACTGTCCAGCCTTTTTGATTGGTGCAAGAGGTTCCTATTTATAGACTAAGGAAAGACAAAGCAATTTGGGGAGAAATCTACCTAGAAAAGGCAACACGGAGCAAATCAGCGTGACCTGCGCTCCAGGCTGCGCTACAGCGCAGGATGGGACGCAACTTCCAGAGAGTCTGCACTTCACCCTACGCTATAGCGCAGGTGAAGCGCAGGTAGCGTCCTGCAGCTCCAACTTTCTCTTTTTAATCTTGATCTCTCCCCGAGACTGGTTTTGGCAGATTTGTCTTTTTTTGTTTCCCTTTTCTTGATGATATCTTTGCATTTATTGAGCAATTTTTGATTTAATTGGGAAACTTGTCTGCAGGATCCTTGATTGATTGGCAGTGATCTCCTCATTAATGGCTTCAAATCTTCTTTAAATCTTCATTAAATTTCTTCAATCAATCTCAAATCTTGCAGATATCTCCCTCATTTATTCTTCAAATCAAATCTTTCCAATATCCTGCAAAAATCAGCAATATTTCTATCAAAATAGCATCAAATTCAAATCTTAGATTAATAAATACAATTTATCTAATATTAAATAAAAAGGGATTAAATTGGGGCAAAATTGTCATTTTATCCTTGATAAGTGAAATAAAAAGTGCTCTAATTTATCAACTAATTTTCACTTATCAAAATCTCCCCAACTTAACTTCTTGCTTGTCCTCAAGCAAGAGACCTCTTTGCAATAAAAAAATCAATTCTATTCCCAGTGTATTCCTAATAATTAAATAAAAAATTCAAGGAACTATCCCTCAACCCTTTCCTAAGTAGCAGTCACTTTCCAAACATAAGAAAAACTCAGGATTAGGGGATGTTACCATACATCAATCGGAATAGAAATACAAGCATCAATTAAACTTTCTCAATAATAGCAATTAAAGCAGCAAGTGATAAACCAAGGAAATCTCTCATTCTCACGGGTAAGTGTTTCCCTCAATCTTCTTCACCACTATTGAACAACTAGAATTGATAGTTGTTTCCAAGATCTGAACCAGGAAGCAGTTAATATGGATCAAAAGGTCTTTATTAGGTTGTAATGAGGCTGGGCTATCAAGAAATCATGGTTTTTCTGGATATTCAAGGAACACTTTGAATAGAGAGCATCTTGTGATTGTGCTTGGGACTTCTCTCAATTCACCTGATCGTTCTTGAATGGTCACCCTTTTTTCAGCTTGGCCTCATTGTTTGAAGAAATTCTCCCCCAGAACTTATTCAACTCCACACTTTTGTGCAGAATTTTTTTTACAGGAAACATAACATAGAAATTTATTTTGTGGGGGAGGATCCTTCTTTTGTGATTTCTTGTGCCTTCTCTTGAGTCTCTTGTGACCAACCTTTTATCCCATTTTGTTGTGGTGCACCTTGCTCTCTATCCCAAGTGTTAAGGGACAGGTGATATTCAATGAATATGGTTATGGTGCATCAAGGAAAATATTCAAGCTCAAATGGGCAATCAATAAATGGAAATATTAAATCAGGGTTGGCTATTTGGCACTGAGCACAATATTATAATCACAAAATATGCCTTTATCACTTCCATATCTCTTCAAACAAGCAAAAATTTAAAAACTCAAGCAATAACAGTTGACAAGCAGCGGTGAAAAGCTATCAATTTAAGTGTTTAGGCTCTCAGCTCACCGGTTATGGCTAAAATTCCTTGATAAAGCACTTAATGGGTTTAATTAACTATCTTGATAGGTTCTCATGAGAAGTACCCTAATCCTAACTGATTATGGAATTAATCACAAGACTTTATCATCTTTCCTAGATTGGTTAGTTAGACTACTTATTTACAGAGAATAAGGAAAAAGTTACCTTGATTCCTAATTTTCTAAGGTCCTAAATCCTAAAAATTTTAAAAATTTAACAGAAAACAAGAAAATAACTGGATAAGTACTGCATAATATATAAGTATCAGTGAGAATTAGATACAGTACAAATCAAAAGAAAATAATAAAATAAAAAAATAAAAAAAAAGCAAAAGGAAAAGAAAAGAAGGAAAAGCACCAAATAGGAAAGAAAAATCAGTCCTCGTGGTCCTGATCCATGTGAGCTGCTCCATACTCAGCTCCGGCTGCTCCATCCCCCCCTGGGAAAATAGGCCTGTCCCCAAACCACTGTAAATAGTCATGAAAGTATGCAGGGAGCATGGGGTCCACACCAGCCTGGTAGTGAGTACTCTGAAAGTGAACAGCGACTCGGTGGAGAGTGGACATCTGAGCCATCATGTGAGTGTTCTGGGCCTCAAGTCTCTGAGCCCAGACTGGAGCATCCATGTCTGCTAGTGGTGGTGGTGTTGGCTGCCCTCTACCCTCTAATTCCTCAGGTGGGATGCAATAGGCGTCAATGTATGCTCTGGTCATAGGTGGTAGGATGCGAACCTTGGGGTTCACCTCCACACCCCTAGATCTACAGAGAGAGGTGATTAGAGAGGGGAAGCCGAGCCTGATCTTGGAGTTAGGGGTCCTGTTTGACACAGCAGATGCAAAGTATACTATCCTGCCGGTGATGACCCGCGAGATATCTACTGTGGCGCCAGTGAGGATGCAATATATAAGGTGGGCCACCAGCATAATGATGTCAGAAACATGCTCAGTGGGATGTATGTTGGCCAGCGTCAGTACTGTCCACATCCTAGTAATACTCCTCATGTCATGCCTGTGTATCCGGGCAGCCTCCCCCTGTGCATTCCTCTCAAAGGAACGTCCTGGTAAGCATAAGAGCTGAGCAGTCTCAAAGTCAAGGGGGTCATTACCCTGCAGCCCCACAACAGTTGTCCTCTCGTGGAACTCGCACTCCACGAGGTCTCGATCCCCCTCAATGGGATGTCCTAGATGTGCATTGATTGCATCGCAATCAAACCTGATAACTTGTCCTCGAACATAGGACTCCCTCCTGGGATTAACACCGTGCTCACCTATAGCGTTGGCGTAGAATTCCCTCACAATATCCGGATCGAAATAGTCGTCAGGGCGACCAAGGCGATCCCAGCCTCTCCTATGGATCTCTGCAATGAAGTCTTCATACTCTCTCTCCTCGAGCTGGACTAGTCTCTCCAGAATGAACTTGCAATCAGAGATATCAGTATACGCTTCAAAGGACTTGCGGTTCCTGAAGCGCTGAGGATCAATGTCAAGTGCCCTCTAAGGGGCTTCCTCTTGGCACCCCCTGTGTTCTTTCTGGAGGAACTGGGAGCACTGGCATTCTTTGTTTGAACCACCTGCAAAAGAGAAGCAAATCTAAATTATTTATGCATCATAAAATTCAACTACTCATAATTATGAAATAAATGGCCAATTTAATTTCAAAAATTAGAGCAATTTAATCAAACAATTGTGCATAAAAATTTTGATTTTAATTATTACCCAATAAATTCCAATTAATCAATTAAGACAAACTAAAGTGATAAGTTTAAGCAAGTCCTAAACAATCCTAATCAGGAAAAAGTGACAATTGAAGTCATGCTCAAAAATCATGTCATCAGTAACATGCAATAGGGCATAATTATTTTTGTAAGGGCATGCAAAAATATCAGAGTAATTAATCAAGCAGACATGCACCAACAGAAATAATCTGCAAAATTTATTGAGCACTTTAAAAACTACCACCTAAGCAAACAGGAATATCTCACAAAGGATCCTAACCACATGCAAACTATTATTAAACATTTATAAACAATTATTTCTTTCCTAAAGGGTCCTAAAATCCTAAACTTCCTATCCTAAGGTTATGCTCAAATAAAATAGAAAATCAAAATTCCAATCGGTTAGAAAGGAAGAAAACTATAAAAAACATACTTGGTATGAAGTCGGACACTGAAAATGAGGCTATATGAGTGAGAAACATGCAATGAAAGGGTTAGGAATATCAGAGAAAAGCAAGGGAAAGAATCGGAGGGAAGTTCGACATGAACTCCCTCGTCCCAAATTTCAAAATTTAAACAGCGTTCCCTGCGCTATAGCGCAGGGTTGAGCGCGCACTGCTTCAGAAGTTGAAGCGTGCCGTTGCGCTTCACCCTGCGCTATAGCGTAGGGTGAAGCGCAGAATCCAGAGAGTCCTTTATTTCCAGTAAATTTTGCGCTTCTTCCTGCGCTATAGCGCAGGCTGAAGCGCAGATGTGCAGTATACTCTCTGCTTCTGCTACTCCTACTTTATTCCATGCATTCCTTTTAAATTTATATCCCCAATTTAGCAATCTCCTAATTACACAGGTAATTCCTAAAACTAAAATTTAACAAAAAGAAAAATAGAAAATAAAAAATGAAAACAAAACTCACAAACACTGGGTTGCCTCCCAGGAAGCGCTTGTTTAACGTCTTTTAGCTCGACGCCTGGTTTTGCATCCTCTTTATGGTGGCCTCAAGTGGAGGATGATGTTTGACTCCATGCCAGTTCTACCTTTGAGTTCCTATCCTCCATGCCAGTCTGTGACTCTTCCTTCATTGTCACTATCTTCCTCAGTATCAGATGTTGATCTCCTTCTCCTTTTGAACTTGAACTCCCAAATTGACTCTGGGTGTTTTACCCTCATCCTAGGCTTCCTCAGAAATCCAGAGCCTGGCAGTTGTGAAGAGTTCTTGGAATTAGCATCAGTTTGTTGTAACTGGGGTACACCCCTGTCAATATGAAACACAATGGTTTCATCCTTTGAGCTCAATGCGTATTTCCCTCGATCAACATCAATGATCATTTTAGCAGCCTTCATGAATGGTCTTCCTAAAATCAGGGGGACTTCAGTATCCTCCTCTCCCGTCTCTGCAATGTATAAATCTACCACATATGCAAATTTACCCACTCTTATTTGAATGTCCTCTACTATTCCATGTAGGCTTTGAGCAGATTTATTTGCAAGAAGCAATCTCACATTAGCAGGCTTGACCTTCACATTACTCAACTTGTTAAAATAAGATAGCGGCATCAAATTGATGCTCTCTCAAAGATCTAATAAAGCATTAGTAGAGGGTAGATTACCAATAGAGATGGGTATAGTAAACCTACCTGGGTCAAGTGACTTACCTGTAACCAAGACCTTCTCTTCATGAGGTTCCTCTTTTTGTTGGGCTGCTTTTTCTTCATCTTGATGAACAACTTCCTCTTGAAGCAATTGTTCCTCGAAGATGATTTCTTCTTCCTCATCAAGCTCCTCCTCCTCTGACTTGTTGCCATCAGTAGCAATTAAGTTGCATTGTTCCTTTGGATTGGTTCAGGCCACCGCAGAGAAGTGTTGCTGCCTGTGCTCTGCCATCTCATTTGCTAACTGACCCACTTGATTCTCTAGAGTTTTGATTGATGCCTCAGTGGTTTTTTTTAATCCACTAAATCCTTGCACTAATTCATCAATATTACCCTCCAAAGAATTCAATTTATCATATGTTGAGGGCTGTTGTTGGTAGAGTGGTTGCCTTTCTCCATTCTGACTCCAACCAGAGTTGGTTTGGTTATTTCTCCAACCTTGAGACTGATTGTTGTTGTTATTAGAGAAATTCCCTTGCCTTCCCTGGTTACCCATGTAGTTGACTTGCTCTTGCTGTGTTTCTTGTATAGCACATTGACCATTTTGATGGTCTCCTCCACAGAAATCGCAAATCAATGGTTGGGCTTGGACGGGTTGTGAGTAGACAGCTTTTAGTTGTTGAGGGAGTGCCTTCAATGTCTCAGTGAGTGCTTCTATCTGACGTTTGATGAGCTTGTTCTCTGCTAGTAGAGCATCACTTGGATTGAGTTCGAGCATCTCTTTCTTTGGTAATTGTGCAGGTTGTCTTCCACTTTGAGCTTGTTGATCATTCTGTGCGAAATTGTTGATAATTTCTAGAGCTTGATCAACGTCTGCGGATAAGATTGTTCCTCCTGCTGCAACATCTATGAATGATTTGGAGTCTGAACGCAGTCCCTTGCAAAACATATTCAGTTGGGCTATGTCTTCAAAGCCATGGTTGGGACACTTGCGCAGCAAAGATTTGAATCTCTCCCAAGCTTCACAAAGTGGTTCATCATTCCCTTGTCTAAAGGTGGAAATATCTGCTTTGGCTTCAATTTGCTTCCCTGGTGGGAAGAATCTTGATAAGAATTTTTCCTCAACCACACCCCAATTGGTTAGACTTTGATTTGGGTGTGATTGCAGCCATTCCTTAGCTTTACCTATCAAAGAGAAAGGAAACAAGCGTAAGTAAATAGATTCCAAACTACCTTCATCGAAACTCATAGTACCAATCAATTCATAAAAATTAGAGAGATGAGTATTTGGATTTTCATGGTCCAATCCAGCGAATTGATGTGCACTAATGAGGTTAAGATGTGCAGTCTTCAACTCCAAAGCTCTTGCATTATGTGGCAATACAATGCTGGAGAAGTGACGTGGTCCTTGATGGGAGATGTAATCTCCTAATGTCCTCCTTCTTGGAGCTTCCTCTGCAATGTTTTTGGTTTCTTCAACAATTAATCTCCTTCTTCTCCTCCTCGAGTTTCTACCTTTGTTCCTTCGCGACGACCTTTCGATTTCCGGGTCGAACAGAAGTTGATTAGGAGACGCCTGACCTCTCAGAAGCATAAACAAAAAACTTGAAAAAGGATAAGTGTTGAAGAATTTTTTTTTTGTAATTATGATAAGAAAATAGTAATCCTAAATAATAAATTCCTAAGATAATAATAAATAAATAAATAAAACTTGATAACTAGACCGCCAAGGTCTACACAAATTGAAAACCGTTCCCCGGCAACAGCGCCAAAAAATACTTGATGGGTTTCTGGAAAGCGAACCACAAATCCTGCAATATAATAGTAAGAAGAGTATCGTATCCACAGGGAACGGTTAATCTATGTAGACTGTGATCTATTTATCAAGAGAAAGCACGGTTTAGAGAGTATAGTTGCGGAATTGTGAATAGAAAGTAAATATTAATTGGAATTAGAAAGGAAGAGTTAGAGACACTTTACTTGGATTAGGATTGGACTTCATATCATCTCACCCCTTGTGCATGTAAAAACTATTTATTATTTTAGGTTTACTCTATAATACTGTAGACAAACTTTATTGCTAAGACCCCGAGTTACCAGCGATCTCACACACTCAAAGATAATCCATGCGGGCTCTCCCAAGCGACAGACTTACCATCGACTTATTTTGCTCTTTTTTAGTCAGTTTGTAAAGGAACTTAGTTGATAAACGAGGCCAACTCTGTAGACGCACCTTCGCTCATGTACTGTCACTACCCTTACTCATCAGGACACGCCTATGTTCGAATCCTGGATTCAGAATCAACTAACCTTTGCTATCGATACACAGGCCTAATCCTGTGAACGCCCTTCGCTAGAGTACTCACACTACCCATCGCTCATTAGTAACGCTCATGTGTCGGTTTTCTGATATCGAGTCCTCTTATTCAATCGAAGATTGAGTTTCTTTGGAAGCCACTTCTCAACTCTCAGTCCTAATCAAAACTAACCTAGTTAGTTGAGACTAGCCTATAACTCCAGACGCAAGCGTGGGAATCAGGGATTAAGTACAGAATAAGATTACCAATATTATAGACAGAGAGCTCAGAAATAATAATATAGAGTTTACATACACTTGGGGATAGAATCAATTACATCCAATCCTACTGGAGAGTTAACTACACGAGGTAGCCATACAAACCACCGAAGATGTTGTCACCATCTTCAATCCTTGTGAAACGCTCCTCCTCTCCTACTCTAGACTTAGCTCTGGTACATTATCACTGAAATATAGACTGATTACAATGGTCGTGCACTGTCCAGCCTTTTTGATTGGTGCAAGAGGTTCCTATTTATAGACTAAGGAAAGACAAAGCAATTTGGGGAGAAATCTACCTAAAAAAGGCAACAGGGAGCAAATCAGCGTGACCTGCGCTCCAGGCTGCGCTACAGCGCAGAATGGGGCGCAACTTCCAGAGAGTCTGCGCTTCACCCTGCGCTATAGCGCAGGTAGTGTCCTGTAACTCCAACTTTCTCTTTTTAATCTTGACAACTCCCCGAGACTGGTTTTGGCAGATTTGTCTTTCCTTGTTTCCCTTTTCTTGATGATATCTTTGCATTTATTGAGCAATCTTTGATTTAATTGGGAAACTTGTCTGCAGGATCCTTGATTGATTGGCAGTGATCTCCTCATTAATGGCTTCAAATCTTCTTTAAATCTTCATTAAATGTCTTCAATCAATCTCAAATCTTGCAGATATCTCCCTCATTTAATGCTATTTATTCTTCAAATCAAATCTTTGCAATATCCTGCAAAAATCAGCAATATTTTTATCAAAATAGCATCAAATTCAAATCTTAGATTAATAATTACAATTTATCTAATATTAAATAAAAATGGATTAAATTGGGGTAAAATTATCATTTTATCCTTGATAAGTGAAATAAAAAGTGCTCTAATTTATCAACTAATTTTCACTTATCACCTGGTCAAAGGAATATTCCCTCCAAACCATACACAGCTTGAGTCTTCATTATTAGTGTTTTGTTCAGAGTACCCTGAGAGAGATGAAGATGAAGATGAAGATGAATGTGATGGAGAAGGTGGGGGTACTTCTTCTGTTGTGCTTACAACCTTAGGTGGAGGAGGAGGAGCTTGATCCTCTGAAGTAGATACCTTTCCAAAGATAACTCTAGGCCTCTTAGCAGGAACCACAGGACCTTCATCAGTTTGCTTCTTTTGCTTCAGTTCCTCTAGCTTCTTCTTCCTCTGATCTTCAGCCACTTTCTGAAATTCAACAACATCTTCTTGTTGAATACTCTTGCTTCCGGTGACTCTCTGAGGAGCCTCATCAGCAACAGGAGCAAGTAGCCTTCTCCTCTTTTGCCTTCTGACTTGAGCACTGGCTCTTCTTCTCTTGAGCCTGGATTCTTGCTCAAGTCTAGCATCTTTCAACACAGCTTGCTGAGCAGCAACAACAAGTGCAAAGTCTTGTTTCTCTTGTTCTTCTTTCTGTTTCCTTTCTTCTTCTGATGTCAGACTCAAGTAGACTAGTAGCAAGAGGGACAGCCTGAATAGGCTCAGACACATCAACAGCTTCAACACCTAGGTGTTCAGATTCTAACTTGTTACTGTCCTTCCAGAGTGAGAGTAGGATGAGTAGAAACAGTAGAAATTTCAGTTGCCTGACCCACAATCTTAGAGGTATGTGCAAGCACATTCTGAGCAGGTTCAGACAATCTGACCTGAACTTCCTTTTCAGCAGGTGCTTCCTTCTGAAGCACTTTGGTTCTCTTCTTCTTGACAATCTTGGTAGGAGTTTGTGTTGAGACAAACTTGTCTTTATGAGGATCTCCAGTCAGCTCATCCTCAAGAATTTCTAGGACCTTCTGAGGGCTTTTCCCAGTCCTTCTAACCTTGTCTTTCACAGCTTCTTCCAGCAGAGTCTTCTCAGGCGAGGGCTTCCTACAGCTATGCCCATCCTCTTGATATTCACCAGAGAGAATAGAGCAGGACCCTTGTGATCATATAGCTTCTCAATAGGGACTTTGTATTTCGAAAGAATCTTGGTGATGAGGATGGTGTGAGTGTAGCTTGCTGCTGATTTATTCACCCTCTTCAGCATGTTGTAAAGGATGATCTTGGGAAGGTTCAAAGGCTTCTTATCCAAGAGATTAATCACACAGAACCTCTCCAGTTCAGACACATGATTCTTGCTTCCATGCTTGGGAAAAATACATCAACCCAGGATAGCATGGAGAATCCTTGCCTTGGGATGCAAGAGAGAGCTCTTCAACTCACTGGGGTCGTCAATCCCGTAAAGCTTCCTGGTAAACTTTTTAATTCCATCATTCCTCAACTCCCATTCTGGAGTGAACATCTCACCAGAGTTTGGCACACCAGTAACAGAGGCAATGGTGTCAGCATCCACGATGATCTTTACACCCAGTACTGAGGTCTTCAAGCCTTGATATTTCCCATCCTGAGTTGAAATATCTTCAGCATTTCTCCAAAAGTCAACCACACTTTATTCATGCCATGCACAGTCTATGGCAGAGAAGAAGTTGGTCCAACCACTTGCTTCGAAAATCTCAGAAAGATGAATACCACCAGCTGAAAGTTCATCCAGACTCACAGTCCTGGAGGGCACAACCTGACCACCTGTAGATTTCTTGGACTCCATTGATGAAAGCTTGAGAGAATGAAGCTTGAAGAAATGGAGAACTTAGGGCACAAGGAATGGAAAATGCTTGCAGAAGAGAGAGTGTGAGAAGAGCCTGTATCCGTTGACAACACGTCTTTAAATAGTCGTCACAACAGTAATGATGGCAGTTACAGTCTCGGAGAACGTGAAATCGTGCTGAGAGCAGTTACTCAGAGAAGGAGACCAAACGTTTCAGCTTGCCACGTCATCAGACTTACTTACTTCAGATGCACAATATGTTTCAGATGATGTGCATGTTCAGACGCAACATGCATTCAGATGATGCATGTTCAGATGCAAACAATTATTTTTCAGACAAAGCCAAGATATTCAGATTATCTCTTATGAACTTAAATCTATCTTCAGTCAGGGGCTTTGTGAATATACCAGCCCATTGATGTTCAGTATCAATGAACTTTGTATCAAAAACTCCTTTCTGAACATAGTCTCTAATGAAATGATGCCTGATTTCTATATGCTTTGCCCTAGAATGTTGAATGGGATTCTTAGATAAATTAATTGCACTAGTATTATCACACATCACAGGAATGGAATGAACATCAATATTAAAATCTTCTAACTGATATTTTACCCATAGCAGTTGGGAACAACAACTGGCTGTAACAATATATTTAGCTTCAGCTGTTGAAAGAGCAATTGTGCTTTGCCTTTTGCTGGACCAACTGATCATGTTGTCTCCAATGAAGTGACAACCTCCACTGGTTGATTTTCTTTCAATTTTATCTCCAGCAAAATCAGCATCACAAAATCCCACTAACCTGCAATCCTTACTCTTCTTATAGCAAAGACCAAGATTAGTAGTACCATTCAAATATCTGAAAATCCTCTTTACAACCTTGTAATGAGTGGTTCTTGGATCAGATTGAAATCTAGCACAGAGACACACACTGAACATTATGTCAGGTCTGCTTGCTGTTAGATACAATAATGAACCAATCATTCCTCTATACAAGGTTTGGTTTACTGGTTCTTCCCCTTCATCTTTGTTGAGAGCAATAGAAGGATGCATAGGAGTAGGCATGGGCCTGCAATCACTCATGTTGAACTTCCTAAGCATTTCTTTTGTATATTTTTCTTGATGGATCCATATACAATCAGATTTCTGCTTTATCTGAAGTCCTAGGAAGAACTTAAGTTCCCCCATCATGCTCATCTCAAACTCAGATTGCATAAGTTCAGAAAATTCCTTGCATGATGAAGAATCAGTAGAATGAAATATAATGTCATCCACATATATCTGAACAAGAATGAAATCTTTGTTAGACATTTTTCTTAAAATAGTTGTATCTACTTTTCCTCTTTGAAAACCATTTTTTATCAGAAAATTGCTTAATTTGTCCTACCAAGCTCTTGGGGCTTGTTTAAGACCATAAAGAGCCTTTTTCAGTTTGAAAACATGTTCTGGAAAAGTAGTATCTTCAAAACCTGGTGGTTGTCTAACATAGACCTCTTCCTCAATAAAACCATTGAGAAAGGCACTATTTACATCCATCTGATATAAGGTGATGCCATTATTTACTGCATAAGAGAGTAAAATCCTAATGGCTTCAAGCCTAGCTACAGGAGCAAAAGTTTCAGTAAAATCAATACCTTCTTGCTGATTGTAGCCTTGAGCAACAAGCCTGGCCTTGTTTCTGACAACCTTTCCTTCTCCTGACAGCTTGTTTCTGAACACCCATTTGGTTCCTATTATAGTTTTCCCATGGGGTTTAGGCACAAGTGTCCAGACATCACTCCTAGCAAATTGGTTTAGCTCTTCTTGCATGGCTAGGATCCATCCTTCATCATGCAGAGCTTCCTCAATATTTTTAGGTTCAATTTCAGAGAGAAGTGTAAGATTGTTCAAGCTTCTGAGCCTTGATCTTGTTCTAACTCCTTCTGAAGTATCACCTATTATTTGCTCTCTTGGATGATGAGTTTTGTATCTCCAGTCACGATTGTGAGGAGGTACATACTCTGTCTGAGACTCAACAATGTTGGTCTGAGAAGGTCCAGCTTCAGATACAGACTCAGTCTTTTGCTCAGCAGGTCCTTCAGATGATCCTTCAGATTTTACATCTGGATTTATCTCCATACCTGCAAAATCCTCTTCAAGATCTGATAGTTCCCTATCAGTCTCTTTAAAATCATTGAATCTCACATGGATATAGGGGTGTTCACGGGTCGGTTTGGTTCGGTTTCAGAGGAACAACGAATCCGAACCAAACAAAAGTGTTCGGTTCGGATTTCGTTTTTTTTTTTTGCATTGATCCGAACCAAACCGAACCAATTAAATACATGTTGGTTTGGTTCGGTTCGGTTCAACCGGATCAGAAACTCAGAAAATGCCATTATTACCAGTTCGGGAAAAAAGAAAAAATGCATGATTTTACCTAAAATAATACATAAAACCTGATATAAAAAAGGCACAAGACTGTTTTGTTGCTTCAAATTTGCACCAACTATTCAAGTTTCAACCAAGTATCAGTGGTAACATAACCAAATTACTAATAACATTCAAACATGAAAATTACAAACCAGCATAAATGCATAACACATTAACACATTGACCAACTTACTAATTAAAGATCATAGGAAAATTAGTCCTCAAATATCTTGATATCATGAAAATCATAAACACTAACCCTAAAAAAACGCGTTTTTTTTATATATATGGGTTTGGTTTGGTTTGGTTCGGTTCGGGTAACGGGTTTGGATTTCCCAACCCGTTACCCGAACCAATAGTCCTCGGTTCTAATTGGTTCGGTTTGGATCGGACCCGAATGAAAAAAAAAATCTGAACCAATTTGAATGGTTCGGTTTGGTTCGCCGGGTTCATCGGATCGATCCGAACCAATGAACACCCCTACATGGATAGATTCTTCCACAACTGAGGTTCTTGAGTTATACACTCTGTAAGCCTTAGAGGTTTCAGAATATCCAATAAAGAAACCTTTATCAGACTTAGCATCAAATTTTCCTAGATCATCCTTAGTGTTGAGTATGAAACACTCACATCCAAAGATATGGAAGTAGGATATATTGGGTTTTATTCCTTTCCACAATTCATATGGAGTCCTTTTGAGAATTGGTCTTACCAAAATTCTGTTTTGAATGTAACATGTTGTGTGAACAGCTTCTGCCCAAAAGGATCTAGGTAGATTGCTTGAAATGAGCATGGTTCTCCCCATCTCTTGCAAGCTTCTGTTCTTTCTCTCAACAACCCCATTTTGTTGAGGTGTCCTAGCCACAGAGAAATTGTGTGAGATCTCATTCTCATCACAGAACAGTCTGAAGCTTGAGTTTTCAAACTCTCCACCATGGTCACTTCTGATAGCAGATATGCATATTCATTTCTCATTCTGCACCTTCTTACATAATTTTGTAAAATTCTCAAAGGTTTCCTCTTTGCTTCTTAGGAATATAACCCATGTGAATCTTGTATAGTCATCAACAATGACCAATCCATATTTCTTTTTGCTAAGACTCTCTGTTCTAGTGGGTCCAAACAAATCCATGTGAAGCAGTTCCAAAGGTCTACTGGTTGAAACAACATTTTTACTCTTAAAAGGGTGTCTCTTTTGTTTCCCCTTCAGACAGTTTTCACATAAAATATGAGATTTGAATGAGAGCTTGGGTAGACCTTTAACCAGATTATGTTTGGTTAGCTTTGAGATCAATCTCAAGCTGGCATGCCCAAGTTTTTTATGCCAAATATGTTTTTCATCTTCAATCGAAACAAAACACTTCACATTTTGACTTGCAAGTTCCTCGAGATCAATCTTGTACACATTATTGTGTCTCTTAGCAGAAAAGAGGATATGATCTGAGGCATCTTTGACTATACAACCTTCTTTAGTGAAAGATACAACATATCCACTGTCACATAATTGACTTATGCTCAGAAGATTGTGTTGCAGTCCTTCCACTAGAAGCACATTCTTAATCAGGGAAAGAGGAGTCATACCTATTGTCCCAATACCAGTGATCTTCCCTTGCTGGTTTCCACCAAAGGTGACCACTCCACCTGCCTTGGGTCTAAGGCTTTGGAACAAACACCTTTCTCCCATCATGTGTCGCGAACACCCACTGTCCAGGTACCATTTGTGGTGTTTCTTTTGCCTGTTAAACACATCTGCAACAGGAACAATTAAACTCTTAGGTACCATACCTTCTTGGGTCCTCTTTTGTTAGTTTTGGGTCTTACTTTCCTTCTGTGTCTACACTGAGACTCCACATGTCCAGGTTTGCCACAGTTGGAACACCCATTACCTTTCTTGGGTCCTTTATCAAGAACTATAAAATTTAAGGACTCAGAAGAAGATGTTTCTGAATAACCTAAACCACTTTTGTCTAAGGAATGCCTTTGAGAGCCTAATAATCTATTCAGATTATCAGTTCCTTTGACAAATCTGGCTAGATCCAGAGTTAATTCTCTAATCTTGCTTTTGAGCTTTTTATTTTCTTTTACAAGATTATCAGAATTACTAGGATCTTGTTGAAGTAGCTTTTCTTTGAGAGCAAGGTTTTCTTTTTGCAAATTTTCATTTTCTAAAGCAGCTTGAGTAAAGGCTCTTGAAAGTTCTTTAAACTCATTGAAAAGCTCTCTGCTACTTTCAACAAGGTCATCATACTGATCTTGCAGAGTTTGAGGAATTACCTCAGAATCTAAACTGTCTGAAGAAGGTAGACTTGCCATCAGACACAAATTTGCTTCTTCTGAAGTGTCATCCTCGTCTTCTGAAGTGGAAATCTTTCCATGTAGCCATCAATCCTTTATTCTTCTTGAAGAATTTCTTCTTCTGAAAGGTTGGCTTTCTCAGCTTTGAGCAATCAGCCTTCATATGACTTGGCTGTTTGCACTCAAAACAGGTAATTTTGTCAGTATTAAAGGAATCTCTACCTGACTTACCTGGTTTTGAACTGGAAGGTTGAGATATTCTGAATCTCCCTTTCCTTTGCAGCATCTTCTTGATTTTCTTGATGAGGAGAGCAAGATCATTATCTTCTGAACAGCCTTCAGATTCAATATCACCATCTGAAGTGTCCTCTGCTTGCATGGCCTTCATGCTACCATGCCTAGGTTATCTGGCCTTTGAGTTCAATGCCAGTGATTTCTTCTTGGTGTCATCTTCCCCAAGTTCAAGCTCATGAACTTTGAGAGAACCCAATAATTCCTCCATTCTAAGAGAGTTCAAATCTTTGGCCTCTTGAATGGCTGTAACTTTGGGTCTCCAGGACTTTGGCAAACTCCATAGAATCTTTCGATTGTTATCTCCAGATTCAAAGGTTCTACCTAAAGACCTAAGTCCATTGGTTATTGTCTGAAATCTTCCAAACATTTGGTCTATGGTTTCAGACACTTCCATCTTGAACATCTCATACTGATGTACAAGCATGCTGATCTTGGATTGCTTGACAGTCTCTTTCCCTTCATGGGCAGCTGCAAGTGTATCCCAAATCTCCTTGGTAGATGAACATCCATGAACCTTCTCATATTCTGATTTGTTCAGAGAGCATATCAGATAGAGTTTGGCCTTGGCATTTAACTAAACTCGAGCCTTCTGCTCTAAGGTCCATTAAGCCTTAGGTTTGGGCACTCCAGACTGCATGTAGACATAGTCTCCATCAGTAACAACATCCCATACATCAATGTTGTTGCTCTCAATGAGCAACTTCATACAATCCCTCCAATAGTGATAATCCACTCCATTGAATGCAGGGGGTCTCGTGATAGAGGCTCTTTCAGTGATATACTGTCTGTTGCAAGTAGAAGTTTCCATATGATCTGACCTCTGCACTGATTAGGTGCTAACCCCGAGGTTAAGCTCTGATACCAACTGTAAGAAACATAAGGAAACACTAGAAGGGGGGTTGAATAGTGTTTCAATGGAAACCTTTTTCTTTTTTAAAAGCTTTACTGAAAACTGTTTCAGAAATACTTCAGATGATGGGTTATCGTCTGAAGTATATTGTATCCTCTGAACTTAGGTTCAGACGCAAAGGATTGTTTTTATAAAAAGCTTTATATCAGAAGGAATTACTCACTTTGAGATACTTTTCAAGCCCCTTTGTTAGAGTAAAAACTGAAATGAAAGAGTTAAGGGAAAGAGATAACTCAGCCAAGATTTATCCTGGTTCACCCACTACCACTGTGAGCTACGTCCAGTCCCAGAGGCAAACCACCACTAGATTTCCATTATTCTTGCAAGAATACAAGTATTCTTTTCTTTCAAGCTTCTTCAGGCTCTACAACAAGTATTGTTTCTTTCACCAAGCCTCTTCAGGGTCTCAGACACTTATCCAAGTGTAAAACCCAAGCATTCTTTTACACAGTAAGCCTCTGCAGGCTTGTAACCCAAACTGTAACAGGAAAGGGATTCACTATCTTCAGATGATAGCTACGAACTAAAGAGTACAAACAGCTGAGAATATCTCAGAATATGAAAATGAGAAATAGTACAAAGAATATCAGAGTATAAAATTTTGCAGCGTGTAGTTTCTTTGATTGAATGCTTCTCTCTATCTTCAATTCTTCATGGGACATATTTATAGCTTCCAGGGAATAAATGTCCGTTGCCAAATAGCATTTAATGCTTCAAGACGTTGAGACACTTTAATCAACAAGTTCTGAGAAGATGCAGGAGTAGAAGGTCTGCGCACACAATGCTTTTTGGTGCAGATGCAGCAGCGTTGCAGACTTTCCTCTTGTGTGCTAATCATTTGAACGAGGAGGAAAAGTATTTTTGACTCTTATGCTGAAATAGGTAAGATCTTGATTTGAACGATCCTCGTACTCAGTAACGTCTCCCAAGGTCAAACCATTTCCATGAAGTCTTTATCATTCAGATGATAGGAATGCTTCAGATGAACTTTTCTCTTTCTCAGATGATAAACGTCCTTCAGACGAAGTTGAGTCTCCAGACGATCTGAAGCTTCAGATGATGATTATTACTTTACATGATCTGAAACAGAACAAAGCATTGTGAAAGTATAATGCTATAAATCCATCTGAATTTTATATTTGTTGTTCATTAAAACATTTTAAGGGAATGAGACTCAAGATAATTAATTTTAAAATTTTTGAGACTCAACATAACACATCTCCACAAACAACTAAAACATACTTTGTGTACATCATGTAAATTATATTCTCAAACAAATTCATTTAGTCATCAACTTATTTGAAAAGGGAACGAAATTAACTACTCATTCTTTTATCCTCTTTTCGCTTTTCCTCTTAGCACATAATCCGATTTGATCTCCAACCTCTCTAGGTACCCCTTGTAAAATCACATGGTGGGGAACCTCCGACCCCTGATCCTTGCAGCCGTCTGATGGAAAACTACTTTCACGTTCGGTTCAGAGAGAATTTTTTTTCGTCGAGAATTCTTCGTTCCCTTTCGTGTGAATTCCCCAGCGGCGAATGAAAAACATTTTGGGCCCTATCTATTCCATCTCTCGAGCCCCGAAGAAAACCCCCTCCCCTTCGGACTCCATATCTCTTTTGACTCTATATATGTGGGCACCTGATATCTATGAGGGTTCACCCACCCCGGTTACAGCATTCCTTTCTATTGCGCCTAAAATTTCTATTTTTGCTAATATTTCACGTGTTTCTATTTATGGTTCCTATGGAGCTACATTGCAACAAATCTTCTATTTATGCAGCATTGCTTCTATGATTTTAGGAGCACTGGCCGCCATGGCCCAAACGAAAGTAAAAAGACCTCTAGCCCATAGTTCAATTGGACATGTAGGTTATATTCGTACTGGTTTCTCATGTGGAACCATAGAAGGAATTCAATCACTACTAATTGGTATCTTCATTTATGCATTAATGACGATAGATGCATTCGCCATAGTTTTAGCATTACGGCAAACCCGTGTCAAATATATAGCAGATTTGGGCGCTCTAGCCAAAACGAATCCTATTTCGGCTATAACCTTCTCCATTACTATGTTCTCATACGTAGGAATACCGCCCTGAATAAGTCTCGCATGTCATCTTTTTCTCCTCCCCTTATAGGAGGGCCATTTTTTACTTTACAATTACAATTTAATTTCATCAAATAAGTGTGAGTCATATAAATAATCTCACGGAGTCACACCTTTCAAATGCCACATACATTTATCAATGTAAATAGTATTATAATCACCAATACATTTCAATAAAAATAGCATAGTACTCTGGATTAGAACAACTTATCTCCTCCCTACTAGAACACTTAATATTATATGACACATAATATTATGTATCCTTCAGTCTATGTTTCACATAAACACCTTCTAAATTTTCTAGCCCAATATTAAGCATAATTACTATAAGGACGAAAGAAGGTAAAGCATAGTTCAATACAAGTATCAACTTGAACTATTTAAATATAATAATTTTAGAGTCATTCATACAATAGCTTTATTAAAATCCAACACCTTCTTATATTTTTATTTACCTTGTGTAGATTCTTAAGCTAAATTTGTAATTTTTTACAACATCGTAAAGAAGGTCTTAAATATCTTAAACTTTTATCAAGCCTTTACAAGGTACTCAACAATAACAATAAGATAGGTAACAAGTTATATTTTAATGGCTTTGCATAGAGCCTATTTCAGGCAATTGAACAAAATAATTTAGGCACACATTCTATCAGTTACATATACAAGTTTGAAAAGAGAGATTGAAGAAAAGTTTTAATCACCTAGTTTCTTTAAGAAAACAAACATCTTAATCACATCAAGAAGAAACTATAAATAAAGATTCCATGCCATTTTTAGTTAGAAAATGGTTATACCCATTATCTCCATCGCTCCTTTGTTTGCGTAATCACAACAAACCCACACCAACCAACCTTAATTTTTCTCTTTGTCACTATGAAATAAACAACTATTCTGGCATAACGACAACCAACATCTAGCCATAACAGAGGTTGCAGAGTGACTTGGCCGCTGCGCGCAGAGGCTTGCGAGAGGGAGGAAAAGGGGGCCAATGGCGCAGTGGCACTATGGTGCATGGGATGAGGATTTTGCGTAATCACAACAAACCCACGCCAACAAACCATAATTTCTCCTTTGTCACTACGAAATAAACAATCGTTCTTGCATAACGAAACCAACATCTGGCCATCGCGAGCCACTGTTCCACCACCGTTCCTCTTATCCTCATCCCATGCACTTTAACGTACGCCACCACGTCGTTGGCCCCATTTTCTCCCTCACGTGAGCACTCTGTAACCTCCGCTATCCATGTTGTCGTACCAAAGTGTGGTCGCACATTCACCGCATCACCTATCTCTTCCCATCTCTCCCTCTATTTATCTCTTACTGTTACTCTTACTCTTACTTACTCCCTTTCTTTTATGGTGCATGTGTGTTCTATTCCACCATTTTTCTAATGTGTGAATCACAAATGGGGGAGGGGAAATTGTTTTTCTGATACCCGTTTTGTTTTATCAAAATATTTTATTTTATATATTTTTTGTTATTATAGATATGTTTATTAATATTTTATCTAGAAATCTTTACATTTGTTTTGGAGATTAACACTCTTTTCATTTTTGTGTATAATTTTCCTTAAAATCATAATTTGTTTCAACTTATTTTAAAATAAAATATTAATATAATTATTATTATTAAATAGGATTTTCTGGATATATATGTTGTATTACTCCACCCCTTTTACAAATTTGACCCTAAAAATTTGGATAATCATTTTTTTTGTTTCCTAAACTTAAAAGTTTGTATTGGGCTAAGAATATACTATAAATACATCTCAAGTGGGTAGTGTAGTTGCCCTATATGTGGTCTAGGTTGCAGACATTTTAAAGTTATAATTGCATTAAAAATTTGACATAGAAACATAATTTAACTCATGCATAGATCTGCTTTACTCCCACCAAGTTAATATATATAACCCCTTGTGTATCAAGACAAGTTTTTTGAATTTTAGCACATGAACTTCCAAGAACAAACTATGAAACACATGAACATATTCATCAGCAATCAACAAAATCATTAATTGCAAACGATGCAAACATATCCTAAACTCTATGAAACTCAAAATATAAGTTGTATAGGATCCAATCCAACTAACACTTTAAATACAATTACAACATCGTAAATGTTTGGAAATTATTCAGAAACAACTTGGAAATTATGCAGAAACAGTGGCTTATAAATTAGCTTATATATCAAGACCAAAGCAAGTAACCTTAGTCCATCACATGCTTCATCACCAAGGCAAATTCCTATCAAACTTACACAGTCTCAGTCAAATCTATGACATTTCTAGCCGAATTCCAAATCAAAATGGAGGCTCAAATAATGCAAATCTATTCTTTAGCAGATTGATAAAATCAGATTAACTCTTAAGTTAGTTTCCTACACATTCTCATGGGAAAATAGTAATTTTTTTTCATTAAAAAAAGATCGTCTTGCATATTATATGCTATTCCCCTAAATTCCAAAACTAGAAATCAAACCTTTTTCGTAGTATAAAAGTTGCAACAACTAGATCAAGACAGATTGTATAGAATCAACTCAAAACTAGAAAGATAATTGTAGCTCATGATTCAAATGAAAACTTTATCTACCATTTAGTATCACTTTCAAGTAAAAAAAAGTAACTCAAATCATAAAAAAATGCAGCACAACATGCATGAACAAAATCAACAGTTTCATGACTTAAAGTATAGAGAAGCAAACAAAGTGAGCTAACAAACTTGGGGCTACTTACCTAGCCTTTAGAGGTGAAGACTAGGAACTTACCCACTCCATAGAAGACCCTCAAACCAAAAGAAAAAAGAAAGAAAAAAATATAGATTGGGGATCTTACTTATTTCAAACCATATATTTAGTAATTATTTAAAAACAATATTAACCAAAAAATTCCAAGTATCTATAGGCGAGTCACATGGTTCTAAAGCTAGGAAACTTAGAACCAAACTTTTTATACCCCTCATATCATACCAATTAAATAATCACATTAAATATATATAATGCATATATATCAAAGTGAATTGCCACTTAAATTAAGACAAAACAAAATGTTAACGATATAATAGAAACAAAATATAAACATAACCCATTATAAACTAATTGACAAAATATTTTTCATGTTACTAATTAAGGTGCATTTTACGGTACATGGAATGCAAATCCATGTACCTGTACAAGCAAAAAATCCCGCCAGCTGTAAGGAGTAACAAGTCAGGAGGCACATAACAAGGTGGTGCTTTGACAGTAGTCAATTGCCAACAAGACCACGTGAATAGTATTGCAAAAGAACCCATGTGGGTGGTGTGTAAAATACTAAAATTAGTCAGTTTGAATATTGCACTCTCTTTCTAATTTTTTATCTGTTTTACTTTCAATTTTTTGTTAATCTTTTACGGGACTTCTCTCTCACATTTTCTTTTTATTTTTAATTTTTTTAACGTTTTCAATTATTTTTGGTTTCTTATTTCTTTTCTTTTTTTTTTATAGCATATTTTGTTGCGTCTCAAAAATATCATAAAGAGGTTTATGATGTTTTAAAGATTGAAATTTCTCTAAGTTTTAATGATCAACAAATTCAACTTAAGTTGTTTCTCATAGATACAATTGTCTAATTGTTTATCTATGATTTTCAGCAAGAAGCCTATTATATAAGACTAAGTGTTGGATCCGTCTTAAGAAGTTGATGCTGTCTGAAGATGATCAACCCGTCTGAAGCATCAAAGCCGTCTGAAAGCATTTGATGACGTGGCATCTCTTGTCTGAAGCTGTGACAATCCTTGTACCTCTGCACGTTTTTCACGCACGTTTTCTGCTACAAACAGCTGGCACCTGTGCAATGCAATTCAAGCACGTTCTCTGTCACAACGTGTCCTCTGCTACGCAGCAATTGCAACAGCAACAAAGAGCACCTTTTTGGCAGGAGCAAACCTTGTAAAAGTGTCAGAATTTGTCAGGGAATATCAGAATATGTCATAGAATATTCTGTACTGCAGCAGCTGTCTCACAACGGCTAGCATGGATTTCACAAGCATGAGAGTCTTCAACGGGCCAATCATTTGGTTATAAATACCCCCTCATTTGAAGACCTGAAATAGAGAGAAGAATTGAAAAAGAACAAAAACTCTGCAAGTTTTTCGCTGCAACACTCTGATAGAATTTCTCATCTTTGTACACACAAATTATTTTATTCTGAGCATACCTCAGTAATTTTTGTACAATCTGTAACTGTTTAAGTCTCAAAACTGATATAGTTTGTGAGCTTAAGCATTTCTCTCATTTGTATTTGCTTTTGAGCCTGGAGAGGCTTGTCTGAAAAAGAATACTTGTGTTGTTGAGCCTGGAGAGGCTTGTCTGAAAAAGAATACTTGGTTGTAGAGCCTGAAGAGGCTTGATAGAAAAGAATACTTGTAATCTTGCAAGATTAAGAGAAAATCCAAGTGCTAGTTGGCATTGGGACTGGACGTAGCTCACAAGTGGTAGTGAATGAACCAGGATAAATTCTGTGGCTAAGTTTCTCTTTCCCTTATCTTTGTCATTTCAGTTTTAAGCTAATCAAGGGGACTGAATATTTAATCTAATATTTTAAAAAGGAAGAAACTTCTTTTAGAACCATTTTAAGGCCGTCTGAAACCAACTTCAGACAACTATCTAAAAAACTTCAGACAGCCCTCTAGAAACCTGTCTGAAAGTCTGTTTTGTAAATCTGTTTTCGAAAAGCTTCTTAAAATTATTTAGAAACACTATTCAACCCCCCTTCTAGTGTTTCCCTGTGTTCCTACAGATGGTATCAGAGCTCTACTCAGGGTTGAAACACCTAATAAGTGTCTGAGGACTGAAAGATCCACATGGAAGCTTCAAACAGTAACAAGCAATACATCACAGAAGGAGCCTCTATCACAAGACCTCCAGCTTTCAATGGAGAAGATTATCACTACTGGAGAGATAGAATGAAGTTGTTCATTGAAAGCACAAACATTGATGTTTGGGATGTGGTCACTGATGGAGACTATGTGCCTATGCTAAATGATGTGCCTATACCTAAGACTGAATGGACTTTGGAGCAAAAGGCTAGAGTCTAGATGAATGCTAAGGCCAAACTCTATCTGATATGTTCCTTGAACAAATCAGAATATGAGAAGGTTCATGGATGCACCTCTGCCAAGGAAATTTGGGATACTCTTGCAGCAACCCATGGAGGAACTGAAACTGTCAAGCAATCCAAGATAAGTATGCTCATACATCAGTATGAGATGTTCAAGATGGAAGAATCTGAAACCATTGACCAAATGTTTGGAAGGTTTCAGACCATAACAAATGGACTCAGGTCCTTAGGCAGAACATACAACTCTGGAGATAATAACAGAAAAATTCTAAGGAGCTTGCCTAAGTCCTGGAGACCCAAAGTTACTGCCATTCAAGAGGCAAGAGATTTGAACTCTCTTAGAGTGGAAGAACTGTTGGGATCTCTTAAGGTCCATGAGCTTGAGCTTGGAGAAGATGACAACAAGAGAAAATCTCTAGCCCTAAACTCCAAGACCAAACAGTCTAGGCATGGCAACATCAAGGCTATGCAAGCTGAGGCAGCTTCAGAGGGAGATGAAGACTCTAAAGATAGCTCAGAAGATGATGATGATCTTGCTCTTCTAAGTAGGAAGATCAAGAGAATGCTGCAGAACAGAGGAAGATTCAGAAAGAATCAACCTTCAACCTCAAAAGGAGGTAAGTCAGGTAAAGATATACAAACTGACAAAATTATTTGTTTTGAGTGTAAGCAACCAGGGCACATGAAGGCTAAGTGTCCAAAGCTGAAGAAAAACAACTTCAAGAAGAAGAAGTTTTTCAAGAAAAAGAAAGGTCTCATGGCAACATGGGAGGACCTGGATGAATCAACATCAGAAGAGGAGGAAGACACCTCAGAAGAGGCAAATTTGTAACTCATGGCAAGCCTACCATCTTCAGACAGCTCTGAAGCTGAGGTATTCCCTCTTACTTTGCAAGAAATGTATGATGATCTGGTGGAAAGTTCCAAGGAACTGTTTCTATAGTATAAGAATCTATCCAAGGCTCACACAGAAATGTGTAACAAATATGAGTCTCTTGAGATAGAACATATTATGCTCAAGGAAAAGGTCCTTGAGACTGAAAACCACAGTTCACAAGCTGTGTCTGAAGAAAATAAAAAACTTCAGAAACAGATTGTAGAACTGACAAATGACTTAGCCAAGTTTGTCAAAGGAACTAAAAATTTAAACATAATGCTTGGAAATCAAAGACATTCCTCTGACAAAAGTGGACTAGGCTTTTTTTATCACAACATGTCTGAACCTCCTACTGTCTTAAATTTTTCTAAAAGCAAAAAGAAGGTTACTGGGTGTTCTCACTGTGGTAAGCCTGGACACAATGTGATTCAGTGCAAGCACAAGAGAAAAGCAAGACCCAAAGCTAACAAAACAGGACCCAAAAGAACTTGGGTACCTAAAAACTTGATCATTCCTGTTGCAGATGTGTTTAACAGGACAAAGGAGACTCCTCAAATGGTACCTGGACAGTGGGTGCTCGCGACACATGACAGGAGAAAGGTCTTTGTTCCAAAACCTTAGACCTAAGGAAGGAGGAGTGGTCACCATTGGTGGAAATCAGCAAGGGAATATCACTGGCATAGGGACTATAGGTATAATTCCTTCATCCCTCATTAAAAATGTTCTTCTTGTGGAAGGACTACAACATAATTTACTGAGCATAAGTCAATTATGTGACAGTGGTTATGTAGTATCCTTTACCAAGGAAGGATGTATAGTCAAAGACTCCTCTGATCAAACACTTTTTACTGCTAAGAGACACAGCAATGTGTATAAAATTGATCTAGAGGATCTAGCAAGTCAAAATGTAAAATGCTTCATTTCTGTTGAAGATGAAAAACAGATTTGGCATCAAAGACTTGGGCATGCCAGCTTGAGATTAATCTCAAGATTAGCAAAACACAACCTTGTTAAAGGATTACCCAAGCTTTCATACAAATCTGATATTTTGTGTGATAGTTGTCTGAAAGGGAAACAAACAAGACACTCTTTCAAGAGTAAGGATGTTGTTTCAACCAGCAGACCACTTGAACTTTTACACATTGACTTGTTTGGTCCTATTAGAACAGAAAGTCTTAGTGGAAAGAAATATGGTTTGGTCATTGTTGATGATAGATTCACATGGGTGATATTCCTTAGAAACAAGGATGAGACTTTTAAGAATTTCACAATATTTTGTAAGAAGGTACAGAATGAAAAAGGATTCTGTATTTCTGTCATAAGAAGTGATCATGGTGGGGAGTTTGAGAATGCAAATTTCCAATTATTCTGTGATGAGAATGGGATCTCACACAATTTCTCTGTGGCAAGAACACCTCAACAGAATGGGGTTGTTGAGAGAAAGAACGGAAGTTTGCAAGAGATGGCAAGGACCATGCTCAACTCAAGCAACTTACCAAGAACCTTCTGGGCAGAAGCTGTTAGCACAGCTTGTTACCTTCAAAACAGAATATTGGTAAGACCAATTCTGAAAAAGACTCCATATGAATTTTGGAAAGGAAGAAAACCCAACATATCATATTTCCACACCTTTAGATGTGAGTGTTTTATACTTAACACCAAAGATGATCTTGGAAAATTTGATGCAAAGTCTGATAATGGATTTTTCATTGGATATTCTGAAACATCTAAAGCATATAGAGTGTATAACTCTAGAACTTTAACTGTTGAAGAAACCATTCATGTAAAATTCAATGATAACAAAGAGACTGATAGGGAACTATCAGATCTAGAGGATGATTTTGCAGGTATGGAGCTGAATGATCACAACAACTTGAAGGATGAGCAACTGTCTGAAGTTCCTGCTGTTTCTGAACCTCTTCAGACAAATGTTGAGTCTCAGACAGATGTGATACCTCCTCATAAACCTGATTGGAGATACAAGTCACATCATCCTAAAGAGCAAATCATTGGCAGTACTTCAGAAGGAGTTAAGACAAGATCAAAATTCAGAAATTTGAATTCTCTTGCTCTCCTGTCTGAAATTGAGCCAAAGAACATTGATGAAGCTCTGCATGATGAAGGGTGGATCCTAGCCATGCAAGAGGAGCTAAATCAATTTGCTAGGAGTGATGTCTGGACCCTTGTTCCTAAACCCCATGGGAAAACAATTATTGGAACCAAATGGGTGTTCAGAAACAAACTGTCTGAAGAAGGCAAAGTTATCAGAAATAAGGCAAGGCTAGTAGCTCAAGGATATAACCAGCAATAAGGTATTGACTTCACTGAAACCTTTGCCCCAGTGGCCAGGTTAGAAGCAATTAAAATTCTTGTATCTTATGCTGTAAATAATAGGCATCAAACTATATCAAATGGATGTTAAAAGTGCCTTCCTCAATGGTTTCATTGAAGAAGAGGTTTTTGTTAGACAACCCCCTAGTTTTGAAGATGTATCTTTTCCTGAACATGTTTTTAAACTTAAGAAAGCTCTCTATGGTCTGAAACAAGCCCCAAGAGCTTGGTATGACAGACTGAGCAGTTTTCTTGCAACCAATGGTTTTGAAAGAGGAAAAGTTGACACAACTCTTTTTAGAAAACAGTCTAACAAAGATCTTATACTTGTCCAAATATATGTTGATGACATTATTTTTGGTTCAACTAATTCTTCATTGTGCAAAGAGTTTTCTGAGTTAATGCAATCTGAATTTGAAATGAGCCTAATGGGTGAACTAAAGTTTTTCCTTGGACTTCAGATTAAGCAAGATTCTTATTGTATATGGATCCATCAAGAGAAATATACAAAGGAAATGCTTAAGAAGTTCAACCTAAGTGATTGCAAACCCATGACAACTCCAATGCACCCTTCTGCATCTTTAAATAAAGATGAGAATGAAGAACCAGTGAATCAAACTTTGTATAGAGGGATGATTGGTTCATTATTGTATCTAACAGCAAGCAGGCCTGACATCATGTTCAGTGTGTGCCTGTGTGCTAGATTTCAATCTGATCCAAGAATCACTCACTACAAAGCTGTAAAAAGAATTTTCAGATATCTTAAAGGTACTACTAATCTTGGTCTATGCTATAAGAAAAGTAAGGATTGCAGGTTAGTAGGATACTGTGATGCTGATTTTGCTGGAGACAGAGTTGAAAGAAAAAGCACCAGTGGTGGATGTCACTTCTTTGGAGAAAATATGATCAGCTGGTCAAGCAAAAGGCAAAGCACAATTGCATTATCAACAGCTGAAGCAGAATACATCTCAGCAGCCAGTTGTTGCTCACAACTGTTATGGGTGAAGTATCAACTTGAAGATTTTAATATTGCAATATCCGTTATACCTGTGTTGTGTGATAATACCAGTGCCATTAATTTATCTAAAAATCCCATTCAACATTCTAGGGCTAAACATATAGAAATCAAACATCATTTCATTAGAGACTATGTTCAGAAAGGTGTTTTTGATATTCAGTTTATTGATACAAAGCATCAATGGGATGATATATTCACAAAACCTCTAACTGAAGATGGATTTAAGTTCATCAGAGATAAATTGAACATTCATGCATTTTGAGTGTGTATGAAAAATGATGTGTCTGAAACTTCAGCCTGTCTGAAACATGTGACCTGTCTGAAGTTTTGGTCGTCTGAAATTGACTGGATGTCTGAAATCTATCACTTGTCTGAAATGAACAAATGACGTGGCAATAAAGGGACGGTTTAAATTTCATTTAATTTGTCTTCTCCACCTTCGCACGATTTCCTATGTCTGCGCAGCCAGTTTCTGCCATCATTGCCTCAGAGGTCTATAAGTACAGAAGGCAGTGAGTCCTTGATACGTTACAGCTCTCTCCTCTCAGAACCTTTGCTATTCTTCATCTTCAAGAAAGCATTTTTCTCTCAAGTTCTTTCCCAACCTTCAACAATGGCACCTAAGAAGTATGGAGTTGATAACATTGTGAAGACCAAGGGTGTCTTTCTGGAAGATCTTGAAGCTCAGGGGATGGACCTTTATGCAGAATTTCAAGCAGCTGGGTGGCTTGAATATTTCAACAGAAATCGTTCACAGTGGCATGAGCAGAGTATTCTTGACTTCTGGGCCACAGCCAGAGGAATCCCTAACCCTCAAGGCATCTACACCACCATCAAGGCTAATGTGCTTGGTACATCTATCTTTATTGATGAAGACATCTTGGCCATCGTCTGTGGTGTCAAGACTGAAGGTGTTGTCTTCTCACCTGGCTGGGAATCAAGAAATGGAGGTCAGAAGCACTTTACAGAATTTTTGTATGGAACTTCTTCCCCTGCAAGTCTGGATGCTAAGAACATGTCAGACAAGGCTAGGGTTCTGCATGCTATCTTAGGGAACTCTGTAATCCCTAAAAATGGCAGCAGAAACCATGTGTCTGAAATGGAGAGATTCTGTCTCATCCACCTTCTGAAGAAGCAGAAGATCAACCTTCCCAAATATCATCATGTACCACCTTCAGAAGAGGTTGAGAGACTTTGTTGGGAGTTTTCCTCACAACACCATCATCACCAAGGTGTTGTTGCACTTCAAAGTTCCAGTTCACCAGCTCTATGATCACTACTCAATCCCTATGTTTGGTGAATCAAATCTGAAGAGCATGAAGATTAAGCTGACACCAAGGCCTCCCTCTCCAACCATAAAAGAAAGCTTACTGATGGAGAAAGCTTAGAGGAGAAGTACTACAATGCAGATACTGGAAAATGAACTCAAGGGTGATATCAGAAGACATGAGTTCAAGCCTTCAAAGGAATCTCCTCAACCTAAGCTGAAGAAGCTTCCTGTGAGAAGCTCAGCTAAGATAGCTTCTGCATCTGTGCAGAATCAATCATCTGAACCTGTTCAGAAACCTTCTCAAAGGTTGTCTGAAATTGTGGGTCAGGTGTCTGAACCTGCACAATCTTCAAAGCCTACTTCTATAATGGAAGGACAGGCTGAAGAAGTTGTGGATACTGATGCAGTTGCTGCTCAACCACTAGCTGCATGCCCTTCTGACCCTGAATTGATTCAGGTTGCTGCTTTGGCTACTGCCATTGAGCAAGAGGAGTTAGAACAGAAGGAAGAGCAAGAGAGGACTGACAGAGCTCTTGCAATAGCTTCACAACTTGCTTATGCTGAGGATGACAAGCAAGCAGCCATTGCTGAGGCTACAAAGAAAAGAAAGAGGTCAAGTGCACCTCAAAGAAAAAGGTAGAAGGGTAAACTACCTCATACAGTGCTTGAAGTTAGGGTTACCAGAAGTACTGCTTCTCCACTAGAAAAAGCAGATATTGCTGGAAGGTATCAGAAATTTGTAAAGGCTAATCAATACTTCAAGAGAAGAAGGGCTCTTTCATCTGATCAAAGAGAAAGGGAAGATAGGGAAGCCAAGGAAAGGGAAGAAAAAGAAAGAGCTGCTAAGGCTCAAGAAGTTGCTGCTCCCAAACCTTACAAGAGGATCAAGGTGAGATTTGATAATGTAACTCCCTCACCTCCTTCATCACCAGAAAAGCAACCTCAATCCTTATCAAAACCCACCTCACCAGAAAAACAACCATCTCCACCTCCTTCTCAACCTTTACCAACCTTACAGATAAATACATCTCCATCTGAACCTTTCATACCATCTGAACCCTCATCACCTACATCCATCATACCATCAGACAATCTGTTGTCTGAACCCCCTGCACCTCAAGAAAACCAAGTTCTTGAACCCATACCTTCACCATCCAAGCCCCCCTCACCTTAGTACATACAGCTATCTGATAGCTCATTACCTTCACCTCAACCTTCCACACCTTCATCACCTTCCTCACCATCATCATCTCCACCTCTTACACCTTTACCACCCTCACCACCTCCATCTGTTCATCAATCCAACCTTTCAGCTAAGATAGCAGCCTTATGCAAGAAACTGACAAGAACCTCCTTTGGCTCTTGCCCTTTGCCAAAATTCCAGCATCTGTCTGAAGAGCTGCAACACTTTAGAACAGCCCCTGCTGTCTCACTGCATCATGGTCTCACTAAGAGAACTGTGACTGATGAAAGAGCTGTATACTCCAATGATGCTGATGGATTGGAGAAGATAAGGAAGGGTGTTGTCCCTCCTGGTCATACATGGGATCTTATCAACTCATTTTCTGAAGACTCATGGAAGCTGAGCAATGAGGAATGGCTCATGATAAGGAAGCTGAACACTGAAGCTGAGTTATTCCAAAGAGACTTGGCTAGAGGAGTTGGAATGATGGGCTACAGGCCTCCTAGAACAAGTTCAATCAGGCCTTCAACCAAAATCTTGGTGAAACCTGATAGGATTGTTCCTAGGTATCCCCTCAAGGAAGGACAAGATGAGAAATTGAAGGGTCCTAAGATCTATTCTGTATCAGCACCCCTGTCTGAAGCCATGACTGCTTCAGAATGGGAAGGTCTACATGAGTTCATCATCTCAGAAGGAAGGAGGCTTGAATCACTTGTTTGAAAATTGGATGTGGGATTCTTATTGGCAGATCAGAGAAGATGTTGGGTCTTCTTCTGGGTGTAGTGGTCCTGATGCTGAGTCTGCAATGGGTGTTGGACATTCCACAAATGTTCAGTACCATTTCTTAAGAGATCACTTTCCCCCACAGGCAGATTCATTCAACAAAGCTTGGGTGCTTCTGAAGTATGTTGGGACCTTTTTCTGTCCAGTCTACAATCCTTCAGAATATGGCTTGCAGCCTGGTTTTGGAGTTTTGAGATTTGTATGTCCCTACCTTCAGCTCATCCTTGTTGAGTCTGAACCTGACCTGTATGAAGAGAACCAGAAGCTGAAATCCAAGGTCAAGGCCCTTGAGAAGAGATGTGAAGAATCTGAGAGGAGATGTGAAGTCTCAGAGAAGAAAGCACAAAAGGTTATTCAGAATCAGAAGAAATTCTCCATGAACAACAGCTGATAAGAAGTGGTCAACAAGAGTTGAAGTCATTCTATTGAAGCTGCCATAGACAAGGCCAAGGAAGAACTGATCTCCTTTCTGTCTGAAGCTCTGCTGAAGAAGAAGGACTAATTTATTGCCATTGTCTTATGTTCATATTTCTTTTCCAAGTGCTGATTGTCTGTTTAATCCTTACATCATTTTAATACAATCAGTGTTTTTATTCCATCTCATGTGTTCATGATCCTTGCTCTGATACTTGTTTTATTTTATCTGTAGTTCATAATCCTGTTTGTTTTATTGCTCTGTTACTGTTATTGCTCTATGATTCCCTTTTGATTGATGACAAAAGGGGGAGTATTAAATCTAACAAAATCTGGAGTGATTACAGGATTCAGGGGGAGTACATGAAAAAGTTCAAAGTTGTCTGAACTTCTGAGAAAGACCATATATAAAAGCATCTAAAAGGATATATTCGTCCTAGGGGGAGCTAAATCTTAATCTCTCAATTTTGCACAATTTAAGTTAAATTTTTCATCATTCAAAAGGGGGAGAATGTTGAGTCTCAAAAATATCATAAAGAGGTTTATGATGCTTTAAAGACTGAAATTTCTCTAAGTTTTAATGATCAACAAATTCAACTTAAGTTGTTTCTCATAGATACAATTGTCTAATTGTTTATCTATGATTTTCAGTAAGAAGCCTATTATATAAGACTAAGCATTGGATCCGTCTGAAGAAGCTGATGTTGTCTGAAGATGATCAACCCGTCTGAAGCATCAAAGCCGTCTGAAAGCTTTGATGACGTGGCATCTCTTGTCTGAAGCTGTGACAATCCTTGTACCTCTGCACGTTTTTCACGCACATTTCTCTGCTACAAACAGCTGGCACCTGTGCAATGCAATTCAAGCACGTTCTCTGTCACAACGTGTCCTCTGCTACGCAGCAATTGCAACAGCAACAAAGAGCACCTTTTTGGCAGGAGCAAACCTTGTAAAAGTGTCAGAATTTGTCAGGGAATATCAGAATATGTCAGAGAATATTTTGTACTACAACAGCTCTCTCACAACGGCTAGCATGGATTTCACAAGCATGAGAGTCTTCAATGGGCCAATCATTTGGTTATAAATACCCCCTCATTTGAAGACCTGCTAGAGAGAGACGAATAGAAAAAGAACAAAAACTCTGCAAGTTTTTCGCTGCAACACTCTGATAGAATTTATCATCTTTGTACACACAAATTATTTTATTCTGAGCATACCTCAGTAATTTCAGTACAATCTGTAACTGTTTAAGTCTCAAAACTGATATAGTTTGTGAGCTTAAGCATTTCTCTCATTTGTATTTGCTTTTGAGCCTGGAGAGGCTTGTCTGAAAAAGAATACTTGTGTTGTTGAGCCTGGAGAGGCTTGTCTGAAAAAGAATACTTGGTTGTAGAGCCTGAAGAGGCTTGATAGAAAAGAATACTTGTAATCTTGCAAGATTAAGAGAAAATCCAAGTGCTAGTTGGCATTGGGACTGGACGTAGCTCACAAGTGGTAGTGAGTGAACCAGGATAAATTCTGTGGCTAAGTTTCTCTTTCCCTTATCTTTGTCATTTCAGTTTTAAGCTAATCAAGGGGACTGAATATTTAATCTAATATTTTAAAAAGGGAAGAAACTTATTTTAGAACCATTTTAAGGCCGTCTGAAACCAACTTCAGACAGCTATCTGAAAAACTTCAGACAGCCCTCTAGAAACCTGTCTAAAAGTCTGTTTTGTAAATCTGTTTTCGAAAAGCTTCTTAAAATATTTAGAAACACTATTCAACCCCCCTTCTAGTGTTTTCCTGTGTTCCTACAGGAACTAGTTGTTAGAGAGAGAAGTCTGCTGGACAAGAGGTGTCTCAACTTTTCAGGTTTGATGTCATTGTGTCAGCGCACAGTGTACTTTGCATTGTCCTTGTGTTGACTTTACTTTTTGTTTTTACTCAAGTTGTACTTGAGTCTCAATTTAGCTTTGAGTCTGGTGATAAGTGGAATTAGTTGATAAATTAGAGCACTTTTTAGTTCACTTATCAAGGATAAAATGATAATTTTGCCCCAATTTAATCCCTTTTTATTAAATATTAGATAAATTGTATTTATTAATCTGAGATTTGAATTTGATGCTATTTTGATAGAAATATGGCTGATTTTTGCAGGATATTGCAAAGATTTGATTTGAAGGATAGATAGCATCAAATGAGGAAGATATCTGCAAGATTTGAGATTGATTGAAGATATTTAATGAAGATTTAAAGAAGATTTGAGATCATTAATGAGGAGATTATTACCAATCAATCAAGGATTCTGCAGACAAGCTTCCTAAATAAATCAAGGATTTCTCAATAAATGCAAGGATATCATCAAATAAAGGGAAACAAGGAAAGACAAATATGCCAAAACCAGTCTCGGGGAGAAATCAAGATTAAAAAGAGAAAGTTAGAGCTGCAAGACGCTACCTACGCTTCACCTGCGCTACAGCGCAGGGTGAAGCGCAGACTCTCTGGAAGTTACGCTATATCCTGCGCTATAGCACAGCTCACGCTGATTTGTTGCCTTTTTAGATAGATTTCTCCCCAATTTGCGTTGTCTTTCCTTAGTCTATAAATAGGAACCTCTTGCACCAATTCAAGGGTGCACGATCATTGTAATCCAATCTATAATTCAGTGATAATGTACCAGAGCTAAGTTTAGAGTAGGAGAGGAGGAGTGCTTCACAAGGATTGAAGATGGTGACAGCATCTTCGGTGCTTTGTATGGCTACCTCGTGTAGTTAACTCTCCATTAGGATTGGATGTAATTGATTCTATCCCCAAGTGTATGTAAACTCTATATTATTATTTCTGAGCTCTCTGTCTATAATATTGGTAATCTTATTCTATACTTAATCCCTAATTCCCACGCTTGCGTCTGGAGTTATAGGCTAGTCTCAACTAACTAGGTTAGTTTTGATTAGGACTGAGAGTTGAGAAGTGGCTTCCAAAGAAACTCACTCTCTGATTGAATAAGAGAACTCGATATCAAAAAACCGACACATGAGCGTTACTAATGAGCGATGGGTAGTCACAGTACTCTAGTGAAGGGCGTTCACAGGATTAGGCCTGTTTATCAATAGCAAAGGGTTAGTTGATTGTGAATCCGGGATTCGAACATAGGCGTATCCTAATGAGTGAGGGTAGTGACAGTACTTGAGCGAAGGTGAGTCTATAGAGTTGGCCTCGTTTATCAACTAAGTTCCTTTACAAACTGACTATAAAAGAGCAAAATAAGCCGAGGGTAAGTCTGTCGCTTGGGAGAGCCCGCATGGATTATCTTTGAGTGTGTGAGGCCGCTGGTAACTCGGAGTCTTAGCAATATAGTTTGTCTAGGATATTATAGAGTAAACCTAAAATAATAGATAGTTTTTACATGCACAAGGGGTGAGATGATATGAAGTCCAATCCTAATCCAAGTAAAGTGTCTCTAACTCTTCCTTTCTAATTCCAATTGAATATTTACTTTCTATTTACAATTCCGCAACTATACTCTCTAAACCGTGCTTTCTCTTGATAAATAGATCACAATCTACATAAAATAACCGTTCCCTGTGGATACGATACTCTTCTTACTATTATACTACTGGATTTGTGGTTCGCTTGCCAGAAACCCACCAAGTATTTTTGGCGCCGTTGCCGGGGAACAGTTTTCAATTTGTGTAGACCTTGGCGGTCTAGTTATCAAGCTTTTTTTTATTATCTTAGGAATTTATCATTTATTTTTCTTTTTTTTAGGATTACTATTTATTATATTAATTTTATTATCATAAAAAAAATTCTTCAACACTTACCCTTTCTCAAGTTTCTTGTTATGCTTCTGAGAGGTCAGGCGTCTCCTAATCAACTTCAGTTCGACCCGGAAATCGAAAGGACGTCGCGAAGGAACAGAGGTAGAAACTCGAGGAGGAGGAGAAGGAGATTAATTGTTGAAGAAACAAAAAATATGGCAGAAGAGGAAGCTACAAGAAGGAGGACATTAGGAGATTACATCTCCCATCAAGGACCACGTCACTTCTCCAGCATTGTATTGCCACCCAATGCAAGAGCTTTGGAGTTGAAGACTACACATCTTAACCTCATTAGTGCACATCAATTCGCTGGATTGGACCATGAAAATCCAAATACCCATCTCTCTAATTTTTATGAATTGATTGGTACTATGGGTTTCGATGAAGGTAATTTGTAATCTGTTTACTTACGTTTGTTTCCTTTCTCTTTGATAGGTAAAGCTAAGGAATGGCTGCAATCACACCCAAATCAAAGTCTAACCAATTGGGGTGTGGTTGAGGAGAAATTCTTATCAAGATTCTTTCCACCAGCGAAGCAAATTGAAGCCAAAGCAGATATTTCCACCTTCAGACAAGGGAATAATGAACCACTTTGTGAATCTTGGGAGAGATTCAAATCTTTGCTGCGCAAGTGTCCCAACCATGGCTTTGAAGACATAGCCCAACTTAATATGTTTTACAAGGGACTGCGTTCAGACTCCAAATCATTCATAGATGCTGCAGCAGGAGGAACAATCTTATCCGCAAAAGTTGATCAAGCTCTAGAAATTATCAACAATTTTGCACAGAATGATCAACAAGCTCAAAGTGGAAGACAACCTGCACAATTACCAAAGAAAGGGATGCTCGAACTCAATCAAAGTGATGCTCTACTAGCAGAGAACAAGCTCATCAAACGTCAGATACTGAGACATTGAAGACACTCCCTCAACAACTCAAAGTTGTCTACTCGCAACCCGTCCAAGCCCAACCATTGATTTGCGACTTCTGTGGAGGTGACCATCAGAATGGTCAATGTGCTATACAAGAAACACAGCAAGAGCAAGTCAACTACATGGGTAACCAGGGAAGGCAAGAGAATTTCTCTAACAATAACAACAATTACTCTCAAGGTTGGAGAAATAATCAAACTAACTCTGGTTGGAATCAGAATGAAGGAAGATAACCACCTTACCAACAGCAGCCCTCAACATATGACAAATTGAATTCTTTGGAAGGTAATATTGATGACTTGGTACAAGGATTTAGTGGATTCAAGAAGATCACTGAGGCATCAATCAAAACTCTAGAGAACCAAGTGGGTCAGTTAGCTACTGAGATGGCAGAGCACAGGCAGCAACACTTCTCAGTTGTGACCCAAACTAATCCAAAGGAGCAATGCAACTTGGTTGCTACTGATGGCAACAAGTCAGAGGAGGAGGAACCTGATGAGGAAGAAGAAATCATCTTCGAAGAACAATTGCTTCAAGAGGAAGCTGTTCATCAAGATGAAGAAAAAGCGCCCCACAAAAAGAAGAACATTATGAAGAGAAGGTCTTGGTTACAGGTAAGTCACTTGACCCAGGTAGGTTTATTATACCCATCTCTATTGGTAATCTACCCTCTACTTATGCTTTATTAGATCTTGGAGCGAGCATCAACTTGATGTCGCTATCTTATTTTAACAAGTTGAGTAATGTGAAGGTCAAGCCTGCTAATGTGAGATTGCTTCTTGTGAATAAATTTGCTCAAAGCCTACATGGAATAGTAGAAGATATTGAAATCAGAGTAGATAAATTTGCATATGTTGTAGATTTCTACATTGCAGAGACAGAGGAGGAGGATACTGAAGTCCCCCTCATTTTAGGAAGACCATTCATGAAGGTTTCTAAAATGATCATTGATGTTGATCGAGGGAAATATGCATTGAGCTCAAAGGATGAAACCTTTGTGTTTCATATTGACAGGGGTGTACCCCAGTTACAACAAACTGATGCTATTTCCAAAAACTCTTCGCAACTGCCAGGCTCCGGATTTCTGAGGAAGCCTAGGATGAGGGTAAAACACCCATAGTCAATTTGGGAGTTCAAGTTCAAAAGGAGAAAGAGATCAACATCTGATACTGAGAAGGACAGTGACAATGAAGGAAGAGTCACAGACTGGCATGGAGGATGGGAACTCAAAGGTAGAATTGGTATGGAGTCAAACATCATCCTCCACTTGAGGCCACCATAAAGAGGTTGCAAAACCAGGCGTCGAGCTAAAAGATGTTAAACAAGCGCTTCCTGGGAGGCAACCCAGTGTTTGTGAGTTTTGTTTTCATTTTTGTTTTTCTTTTTGTTAATTTTTAGTTTTAGGAATTACCTGTGTAGTTAGGAGATTGCTAAATTGGGGATATAAATTTAAAAGGAATGCATGGAATCAAGTAGGAGTAGCAGAAGCAGAGAGAATATTGCACATCTGCGCTTCAGCCTGTGCTATAGCGCAGGATGAAGCGCAGAATTTACTGGAAATACAATACTCTCTGGTTTTTGCGCTTCACCCTACGCTATAGCGCAGGGTGAAGCGCAGGGAACGCTGTTTAAAATTCGAAATTTTGGCACGAGGGAGTTCATTGCGAACTTCCCTCTGATTCCTTCCCTCGCTTTTTCTCTGATATTCTTGACCCTTTCCTTGCCTGTTTCTCACTCATATAGCCTCATTTTCAGTTTCCGAATTCACACCAGGTATGTTTTTTTTATAGTTTTCTTCCTTTCTAACTGATTGGAATTTTGATTTTTTATTTGAGCATAGCCTTAGGATAGGAAGATTAGGAGTTTTAGGACCCTTTAGGAAAGAAATAATTATTATAAGTGTTTAAAAATAGTTTGCATGTGGTTAGGATCTTTTGTGAGATTTTCATGTTTGCTTAGGTGGTAGTTTTCAAAGTGCTCAATAATTTCTGCAAATTATTTTGGTTAGTGCATGTATGATTAATTTTTCTGATATTTTTGCATGCCCTTACAAAAATAATTATGCCTTATTGCATGTTACCGATGACATGATTTTTTAGCATGAGTTCAATTCTCACTTTTGCCTGATTAGGATTGTTTAGGACTTGCTTTAACTGATCACTCTAGCATGTCGTAATTAATTAATTGGCATTTATTGGGTAAGAATTAAAATCAAATTTTTATGCACGATTGTTTGATTGATTGCTCTAATTTTTTGAAACTAAATTGGCCATTTATTTCATAATTATGAGTAGTTAAATATTATGATGCATAAATAATTTTGATTTGCTTCTCTTTTGCAGATGGTTCGAACAAAGAATGCCAGTGCTCCCAGTTCCTCCAAAAAGAACACAGGGGGTGCCAAGAGAAAGGCCCCCCAGAGGGCACCTGACTTTGACCCTCAGCGCTTCAGGGACCTCAAGTCCTTTGAAGTGTATATTGATATCTCTGATTGCAAGTTCATCCTGGAGAGACCAGTCCAGCTCGAAGAGGGAGAGTATGAGGACTTTGCTGCTGAGATCCATAGGAGAGGATGGGATCACCTTAGTCGCCCTGATGACTATTTCGATCCAGATATTGTGAGGGAGTTCTACGCCAACGCTATAGGAGAGCACGATGTTAACCCCAGTAGGGAGTCCTATGTTCGAGGACAAGTTATCAGGTATGATTGCGATGCAATCAACGCATACCTAGGACATCCCATTGAGGGGGATCGAGACCTCGTGGAGTGCGAGTTCCACGAGAGGACAGCTGTTGTGGGGCTGCAGGGTAGTGACCCCCTTGACCTTGAGACTGCTCAGCTCTTATGCTTACCATGACGTTCCTTTGAGAGGAATGCACAGGGGGAGGCTGCCCGGATACACAGGCATGACATGAGGAGTATTACTAGAATGTGGATAGTACTGACGCTGGCCAACATACATCCCACTGGGCATGTTTCTGACATCATTATGCTAGTGGCCCACCTCATATATTGCATCCTCACTGGCGCCACAGTAGATATCTCGCGAGTCATCACCAGCAGGATAGTATACTTTGCAACTGTTGTGTCAAACAGGACCCCTAACTCCAAGATCAGACTCGGCTTCCCCTCTCTAATCACCTCTCTCTGTAGATCTAGGGGTGTGAAGGTGAACCCCAGGGTTCGCATCCTACCGCCTATGACCAGAGCATACATTGACGCCTACTGCATCCCACCTGAGGAATTAGAGGGTGAAGGGCAGCCAGCACCACCACCACCAGCAGACCAGGATGCTCCAGTCTGGGCTCAGAGACTTGAGGCCTAGAACACTCACATGATGGCTCAGATGTCCACTCTCCACCGAGCCGCTATTCATTTTCAGAGTACTCATTACCAGGCTGGCATAGACCCCATGCTCCCTGCATACTTTCATGACTATTTACAGTGGCCTGGGGACAGGCCTATTTTCCCAGGGGGGATGGACCAGCCGGAGCTGAGGATGGAGCAGCTCACATGGATCAGGACCACGAGGACTGATTTTTCTTTCCTATTTGGTGCTTTTCCTTCTTTTTCTTTTCCTTTTGCTTCTTTTTATTTTTCTTCTTTTATTTTATTAATTTCTTTTTCTTTTCTTTTGATTTGTACGGTATCTAATTCTCATTGATACTTATATATTATGCAGTACTTATCCAGTTATTTTTTTTGTTTTTCTGTTAAATTTTTAAAAATTTTTAGGATTTAGGACCTTAGGAAATTACGAATCAAGGTCATTGTTTCCTTATTCTCTAAAAATAAGTAGTCTAACTAACCAATCTAGGAAAGATGATAGAGTCTTGTGATTAATTCCATAATCAGTTAGGATTAGGGTACTTCTCATGAGAACCTATCAGGATAGTTAATTAAATCCATTAAGTGCTTTATCAAGGAAATTTTAGCCATAACCGGTGAGATGAGAGCCTAAACACTTAAATTGAGAGCTTTTCACCGCTGCTTGTCAACTATTATTGCTTGAGTTTTTAAATTTTTGCTTGCTTAAAGAGATATGGAAGTGACAAAGGCATATTTTGTGATTATAATATTGTGCTCAATGCCAAAAAGCCAACCCTGATTTAATATTTCCATTTATTGATTGCCCATTTGAGGTTGAATATTTCCTTTGATGCACCCTAACCATATTCATTGAATATCACCTGTCCCTTAACACTTGGGATAGAGAGCAAGGTGCACCACAACAATATGAGACAAGAGATTGGTCACAAGAGACTCAAGAGAAGGAACAAGAAATCACAAAAAAGGATCCTCCCCCTCAAAATAAATGTCTATGTTATGTTTCCTGTCAAAAGAAAATATTCTGCACAAAAGTGTGGACTTGAATAAGTTGGGGGAGAATTTCTTCAAACAATGAAGCCAAGCTGAAAAAGGGTGAGCATTCAAGAATGACCAGGTGAATTGAGAGAAGTCCCAAGCACAATCACAAGATGCTCTCTATTCAAAGTGTTCCTTGAATATCCAGAAAAACCATGATTTCTTGATAGCCCAGCCTCATTACAACCTAATAAAGACCTTTTGATCCATATTAAATGCTTGCAGGTTCAGATTTTGGAAACGACTATCAATTCTAGTTGTTCAACAGTGGTGAAGAAGATTGAGGGAAACACTTACCCGTGAGAATGAGAGATTTCCTTGGTTTATCACTTACTGCTTTAATTGCTATTATTGAGAAAGTTTAATTTATGCTTGTATTTCTATTCTGATTGATGTATGGTAACATCCCCTAATCCTGAATTTTTCTTATGATTGGAAAGTGACTTCTACTTAGGAAAGAGTTTGAGGAATAGTTCCTTGAATTTGTTTTTAATTGTTGAGATACACTAGGAATAGAATTGATTTTTGATTGCAAAGAGGTCTCTTGCTTGAGGACAAGCAAGAAGTTAAGTTGGGGGGATTTTGATAAGTGAAAATTAGTTGATAAATTAGAGCACTTTTTAGTTCACTTATCAAGGATAAAATGATAATTTTGCCCCAATTTAATCCTTTTTATTAAATATTAGATAAATTGTATTTATTAATCTGAGATTTGAATCTGATGCTATTTTGATAGAAATATTGCTGATTTTTGCAGGATATTGCAAAGATTTGATTTGAATGATAGATAGCATCAAATGAGGAAGATATCTGCAAGATTTGAGATTGATTGAAGATATTTAATGAAGATTTAAAGAAGATTGAGATCATTAATGAGAAGATCATTGTCAATCAATCAAGGATTCTGCAAATAAGCTTCCCAAATAAATCAAGGATTGCACAATAAATGCAAGGATATCATCAAATAAAGGGAAACAAGGAAAGACAAATATGCCAAAACCAGTCTCGGGGAGAAATCAAGATTAAAAAGAGAAAGTTGGAGCTGCAGGACGCTACCTGCGCTTCACCTGCGCTACAGCGCAGGGTGAAGTGCAGACTCTCTGGAAGTTGTGCTCAATCCTGCGTTATAGCGCAGCCTGGAGCGCAACTCACGCTGATTTGTTCCCCGTTGCCTTTTTTAGATAGATTTCTCCCTAATTTGCGTTGTCTTTCCTTAGTCTATAAATAGGAACCTCTTGCACCAATTCAAGGGTGCATGATCATCGTAATCCAGTCTATATTTCAGTGATAATGTACCAGAGCTAAGTTTAGAGTAGGAGAGGAGGAGCGCTTCACAAGGATTGAAGATGGTGACAGCATCTTCGGTGGTTTGTATGGCTACCTCGTGTAGTTAACTCTCCATTAGAATTGGATGTAATTGATTCTATCCCCAAGTGTATGTAAACTCTATATTATTATTTCTGAGCTCTCTGTCTATAATATTGGTAATCTTGTTCTGTACTTAATCCCTAATTCCCACGCTTGCGTCTGGAGTTATAGGCTAGTCTCAACTAACTAGGTTAGTTTTGATTAGGACTGAGAGTTGAGAAGTGGCTTCCAAAGAAACTCACTCTCTGATTGAATAAGAGGACTCGATATCAGAAAATCGACACATGAGCGTTACTAATGAGCGATGGGTAGTGACAGTACTCTAGTGAAGGGCATTCCCAGGATTAGGCCTGTTTATCGATAGCAAAGGGTTAGTTGATTGTGAATCCAGGATTCGAACATAGGCGTATCCTAATGAGTGAGGGTAGTGACAGTACTTGAGCGAAGGTGAGTCTAGAGAGTTGGCCTCGTTTATCAACTAAGTTCCTTTACAAACTGACTAAAAAAGAGCAAAATAAGCCGAGGGTAAGTTTGTCGCTTGGGAGAGCCCGCATGGATTATCTTTGAGTGTGTGAGGCCGCTGGTAACTCGGGGTCTTAGCAATAAAGTTTGTCTAGGATATTATAGAGTAAACCTAAAATAATAGATAATTTTTACATGCACAAGGGGTGAGATGATATGAAGTCCAATCCTAATCCAAGTAAAGTGTCTCTAACTCTTCCTTTCTAATTTGAATTGAATATTTACTTTCTATTTACAATTCCGCAACTATACTCTCTAAACCGTGCTTTCTCTTGATAAATAGATCACAATCTACATAAATTAACCGTTCCCTGTGGATACGATACTCTTCTTACTATTATACTGTTAGATTTGTGGTTCGCTTTCCAGAAACCCATCATCTGGCTCTCATCTCTTGCATCTGAGCTTGGATCTCATCACTTGCATCTGTTCATGAGCTTGCGTCTCAAGCTGATCTGAAGTCTCTTCTTGAAATGACAGTTGCTGGATCTGATCTCTTGTACATTTAGAGTCTGAGTCTCATGTGTTATGCCTTCTGGGTGTATGATAATCAAACAATTTTCTGAACCCTTATTTTTATTTTAAGAGATGATCTTTTGTACTTGAGCTTGCGTCTGATCTTGAGACAACATCTCAAGCTGTTCTTGAATCTCTTTATTTCTTGCTGTCAAAGCTTCAAGCCTTGTTTCTTGGGATTTCATAATTATGACTTCTATGTTTTGAATCTCAAATGTCTTCTTTGAGCATTATCAAATACTTGATTAAAATCTGTAAAACAAAGTCTAGAAAGGATCTGCCACAAGCTTGAGCACACAGTCAGTAATAACAAGATGCATCTCATTCATTTTTGCACATGGTTAAACTTAATGGTTTGGCATATTAAAAACTTCAGGAGTGAGTTTGTCTCAACAACTCTTTTAAAAAGTAGGTTTATAGTGTTCTAATTTACAGAATTTGTGTAAAAGACTTAATTTTTCCAGAATTCAAACAGATTGATTCAGAATTTTATCAATTGAACTTATTTGAACAAAAGAACTTTTTTCTTAAAAGTGTAGAACAAATTGATTCAGAATTTCATCAATCAAAGTTCTAAGTTTAACGTTTTGAAATCAAAGAACAAAATTTTAAAGAAAGCAAGAACATAAAATTTGAAAGAAAAGAAATAAAAGTGGGCTGAATGTAAATTGCAGATTGAAATGAAGAACAAAAAATGAAGAACAAATTTGTAAAGACAATTGAATTAATGAAAATGGATGGGATCATCACATAATGTTACTCCTTGTATCTTGTGTAGTCGCTGCAGATTGGACGTATAAGGTGTTTCAGAGTTTTAAGTATAATGATTTGCCAACCCTTATTACATAGAAAGTTCACCTATTTATAGATTTCTAGTCTTAACGGCTAACTGATATACATTTGACACATCATCTACCCTTATGTGTTGGTATCATGCATGTCTGCCACGTTTTCTGCTAACCAGAAAACTGCTTTTAATCCTTGTACTTTTCGAAGTACTTCCACTAGGATGTTGCCAGTTGTCCTTGATCAGCAAACTTTTGTAACTTCCAGTAACTGTTTTCTTCTGTCTTCTGTTTCCTCAAAAAGATCACTTCTTTATTCAGAAATCTTTTAAGTCTTCAGGCATTTTGTTTTCGAGTTTCTGCTTTTTGTAATTTCAAGATATTTCTCTTCGATTTCTCGAAATCTTCTTTCTGGAATTCTGACTTCATGTACTCGAAAATTCTTTCATCTTTGACACTTAGATTTTTCTATTGATATTTGACTTCACTAAGTATTTCCTGATTTCGAGATTTGATTGCATTCCCTTGTATGTCACGTGTCAAGCTCTGTTTGGCTGAATCAAAGGTCATGAAGACCACCGGCCACCGTCCATTCAACCTTATTAATGAGAATTCTTCTCATTGGACATTTGTAGAGGTTCATTTATAAACCTTCAACCCTTTTAACTCCTATAAATAGGGGTTCCATTTGGATTCAACCTTCAACCTTCTTACTCTTCTTCTTCTTCTTCTTCTTCTTCTTCTTCTTCTTCTTCTTCTTCTTCTTCTTCTTCTAAATCCTTCGAAGAATGTGAAGAAGTATATTCCTTTGGCTATTGCGTTCAACCCAATCTGGAATGATTTCATTTTTTATGGGGTTGACGAAATAGCCAAAGCTATAGGCTTTTTCAACCTTTCTTCTTGAAGGGTTCTTTTTAGGTTGAACGTAATAGCCAAGTATTAATTCATTTACAAATAAATGAATTTATTTGTTAGTTCCCCAAGTACATCTTCGTTTCTAACCCAAGAACCAAGGTGATTCAACTAATTCGAGAAGAAATCCTTTTTTCCTTGACTCAATCAAAACTTGTGGGGGAGGAAGAAGAGAAAGAGGTTTGGAAGACATGAGTCAAGGACTCATTTTTGGAAGGCATGAGTCAAGGACTCATTTTAGTTTAGAATAGTTTCCTTTCTAATGTAAGGAGCTGTTAGGATAGTTTCTTTTTTAATATATGTATTTCCAATGTATTCGAAATTGTGTAATTCGAATTTGGATTATGAATAAAAGAACTATCTTTTACTTTTCTGAATATTAGAAATACCATATTCTCGAATTCTCTTATCTTCTTTTCGAATTTCTAAAGTTCTCTTTGTATTAACTTTAATCAAGAACTTTCTAAGTTATCAAACTTATTGTCAAACTCGAAAAGTTAGCTTTTAACGTTCTCTGTGAATTCGAAAAGTGTAAAGAACTTTCATACTGGTGGAATTCAAAATATTAGAAATTTGAATCCCAACAATAGCATATCAAACTGAAGCCTCAAATCTTAGCTTTCCAATTCAAGTTGAATCACCTAATTTGGACACCTTCAACTCTATATATCATCGAATTAGTGCACCAAGATCATTAGGCTTAAAATCCAAAATTAAGCAATAACCTTGATTGAAGTCCAACGGGGTGCCTACCACGTGAACAATGATCTAAATCATCAATTCAGTCCAATCTCCTTAATCAAAACATATCCCTCTTATATCCTTCACCTCTATAATTTACATTTCCAATCTTAATTTGGTTTCCCTTAAGCCTCTTCAAAGTAGGTATTCGGAGCTAATCTCTTGATTCCTCCCTTCAATTCCCTCTAACACTCTAAACTCTAAATAAATCCCCAATCTTCTCTCTTATTCTATCTTGAACTCCTAAGTTCTCCTTCTACGTCTAACGTCCTTCTCTTGGTGGGATTCACAACCTAAGGGCCTGTTTGGTTTACGAAAACATTTCCTGTTTTCACTCTGTTTCCTGTTTTCTGAAATTTTACAAAGGAAAAACTGAAAATGCTGGAAACAGCAAATTTTTGTTTCCAGCATTTCCAGGTTTTCCTTTGTAAAATTTCAGAAAACAGGAAACAGGAAATGGAAACAGGAAACGAAAATGCAAACCAAACAGGCCCTAAGGCTTCCTCTACATTTTCTAGGTCCAATTTTTTGGGATGTTACACCCTCTACCTTTTATGGACTTGGATTGGGCTTGTTGCCTAGATTCACAACTCTATAACTAGGATTGCATGTTATTGGATGATTAGTGCTTGACTGGAAATCTAATAAGCAAAGCACGGTCTCAAGATTCTCATATGAAGAATAATATCGTGCTTTAGTTTCCTTAACATATGAAATTTAGTGGTAATATCACTTGTTTCATGATTTGAAATTGCCCACTTCAATCCTAACACAAATTTATTATGATAATCGTTCTATAGTTTACATTGCTCACAATTCCTTGTTTTATGAGAAAATTAAACATTCAAAGATTGATTGCCACGCGGTGATGAAGAAGTTCAAGCTGGTTTACCCCATTTGTTACCAATTTCTCCACATATCTGCTCAACTAACATACATCTTCATAAAAGGCTTCCATGTTTTTACTCATCACTCAGTCACTTTTTGAGCATTCATAATGTATATGCTCCAACTTAAGGGAGTAAACACTATGAAAACATCTATTATCTATTATATCTATTAAAGCTGAGTTGCAGATTATAACGTTGCCACTTGTATACTTTTTTTGCCACATCAACATTTTATCTTAGTTGGCACCATCTCAATTTCCTAACCTTTCAACTTCTTAATCTTCTTATTCTCACACTCAAATGGTTCATTCACTTACATTCCTTTTAACATCATTAAAATACTTTTAGTATTTTGAAACGGTTAATTTCATATGAATTCACTCATCTTTTTCTTTTTGTCATTAATCCTTTTAATATTTTAAAATATTAATAATTCACAAAAAATGCACGATATTTTCTATCAAATATAATTCTTATTAAATTTCATATCAAAACATAAAAATTATATTATATTTGTAAATATAATATAATTATACTTGATATATATTTAATATTTTAAATCTATTATATATATTAAAGCTGAGTCGCGGATTATAACGTTGCCACTTGTGTACTATTTTTGTCATATCAACATTTTATCTTAGTTGGCACCATCTCAATTTCCTAACCTTTCAACTTCTTAATCTTCTTATTCTCACACTCAAATGGTTCATTCACTTACATTCCTTTTAACATCACTAAAATACTTTTAGTATTTTGAAACGGTTAATTCCATATGAATTCACTCATCTTTTTCTTTTTGCCATTAAAATCCTTTTAATATTTTAAAATATTAATAATTCACAAAAAATGCATAATATAATTTCTATCAAATATAATTCTTATTAAATTCCATATCAAAACATAAAAATTATACTATATTTGTAAATATAATATATATAATTATACTTGATATATTTAATATTTCAAATTTTTTCCACGTGTACACTATTTTTACCATGTCAAGATTTTATCTTAATTGACACTATCTCAATATCCCAACCTTTTTATCATTAAAATCTTTTTAATATTTTAACATATTATTAATTAATCAATTTTGACAAATATATTTTTTCCCACTTACATTATCTCAAACTCATATTTTCTATAAAATATAATTTTTTATTCAATTTAAAATCAAAGATTAATTTCTATTACATTTATACTTGATATATTTAATATTTTACATTTATATTTAAATTCTTTCAACTTCTTAATGATCTTCTAATTCTCATACTCAAATGGATCATCCATTCATACTCATTTAATCATCATTAAAATACCTTTAATATTTTAAAATGGTTAGTTGAATATGGATTCACTCTTTTTTCCCTTTTTATCATTAAAATCCTTTTAATATTTTAACATATTATTAATTAACCAAAATTGACAAATTTCTTTTTTCTCACTTACATTATCTCAAACTCCTATTTTATAGAAAATATGATTTTTATTCAATTTAAAATAAAACCTTAAATTCTATTACATTTATATTTGATATATTTAATATTTTAAATTTGAATTGATAAAATTTATAAAATTATTTCTTCCTTTTCGCGCAACGGGTGAACATCTAGTTTTTTATTATTGTTGTATATTTTGTCTTTAGTTTCTATTTCTAAAAGCCCACACGTGGCATTTGGTGATTGTATCAAAATAACGAGGGACATTAATGTTTGTTCTTGTTGTTGTCTATGTGCACAACATATATAATAGCCTTGTAATCATTTGGCAATCAATGAACATGTGAGAATCATGCCTTTCAACACCAAGACTAAGTTAGTTTCTTTTCATTTGTATTATAAGTGGTTATAATACTCATGAGAGGGTGATTACAGGGTGGATCATTTTGAGGTTGGGTCTGTCGTAGGTCCTTAATTTTATTATTATAAAAAAAATTATTTTATAATATGAGTTTAATATATATATATATATTATCAGTGTAAAAACGTTTTACACAAACATTTAATAATGTATTGTGATATCATTTATTTAATTTAATAACACATGAGGTGTCATATTCATTAAATGATGTGGCGACACACCATTTGATGTCTATGTAAAATTTATTTGCACCGACATTGTATATCAATTATCCTTATAATATATATTAATAATTTTTTTAATATTTAATTTAGACTATTTATGGTAAAGATCCATCATAAACCACTTTTTTATGGCCAATCCTATAATTCCCCTCATGTAAAGCACATGTTACTTATGAATTTGACTTCTATAAAATATACTAATACACTTTAAATGATAAAATATAATGATAATATTGATTACAAAATCAATTGTTAAGATTGTAATAAAATATATACACATATATGATAAATAATATTTTAAAAATAAAATACAAGAACAACAACTGATTAAAAACAAACTATTAAAATAAAATACAAGAACAACAACTGATTAAAAACAAACTATTAAAACTACAATAAAATATATGCACATTCATAATTAGGAGAATTCTAAGGTGCAGAAGTAAAATACTTGTGCACCCACACACAAGTAAATGGTATACATAGGATATAATAATATTTAATTCAATGATCCAGATTCATTTCACTGAAACCAGTGTTATAAAACTCTGACCGGTCATCGACTCGGCCGAGGTACTGGGTCAATGGGTCACTGGTCGAACCAGTGAGTCACTGGTCGAACCGGTTTAAACAGGTATATATCAAAATATATAATTTTATATTTAAATTTATGAGATTTATAAAAAAAAACATTATAATAGTATAAGTGTATTAAAATAGTAATGATATATTTTTACTTATTTTATATTATTAAACTAGTGAAAAAATTGATTTATGATTTATACTTTAAATCTTATTTAAATAGGTGTTAATTAAATGTTTTTACAATAATAAATTATAACATGACAATAAATATAACATTTATAATTTATAATAGGGTTAAATATGTTTTTAGTCCCTCAAATATAGTCGAGATTTGGTTTTAGTCCCTGCAATTTAAACCCGGTGGTTTTGGTCCTTCAAAAATTGAAAATATATCAATTTAGTCCTTTTTGATAAAAATTCGTAGCTAATTGGTAGCAAGATCTATAGCAAAACTATGCAATAAGGACTAAATTGGTGTATTTTCAATTTTTGAAGGACCAAAATCACTGTTTTAAATTGCAAGGACTAAAATCAAATCTCGACTATATTTCAGGGACTAAAAACATATTTAACCCTTTATAATAATAATAATCATAATAATAATAATAATAATAATAATTATGGTAATGCAAATAGGTTTGGTTTGTTATTTACAAAGTTATATATATATAAAGAGACTATGTGACATAAGAGACGTTGTGGCTCAGCGGCAGAAGGATCAGTCTTTCAAGTGGAGGCGCGCGGGTTTGAACCTGCTGCAACCTCTTTCGCCTTGAATTTTTTGATAAAGGCCAGCTCGTCATTTATTCCAAGCGAGCGAACCGCAACCGGTTTTAACCGGGTTGGGCGGTTTCTTGACCGGACCGGCCTGGGTCGGACCGGCCGGTCCGGTTGAAATTTACAATCATGGATTTTCACTATTTTAAAATTGTATGCTGACACTATTTACAATCCATGTTTTCTAACGTAAAAAAAAAAGCCATGTCTGGCAATTGTTAGTATCAAGGCCCTAACTACCACAACACCACCTCGTCCCTATCTCAGCCACCACCCAAACCACCCACTAATACAACCCCTATCTCCAAAACCTCTCAACCGTGTCCACCCCTGTGAGCCACCCCGACGGTACCGCTGCGGACTCCAGTCGTACACCCATCTCCGGCGAATCACTGCCATTCTCCTTCCTCCACCGTCTCCTCTCTTTCTCCAGTCCCCTAGCATCTATGGTCACCGTACGCATGTCCGAGCCACGACTTACCACAGGTCGCATCCTTGATCCCTCTGTCGTGATGCAAAGCAAAACCACCACCACCGTTTCTGACCCCGCTCGTCTGAGCAGCCATCTCAAGTCGTGCCGGAGCACATTCTGCCTTCGCCGCAAAACCATTGGCGTGATTATGTATGCCGGTGGAAGAAGAATTTTATTTCTCAGAAACCCCCTTCGAAATGTCATTTTCCAAATAGATTCAAAACATGCTAATCTTCTCATTGATACAGAGACTTTGGAGTTTTATAAGTATGCTTCCTATGTAACAAAAAATAGAGATTTGCTTAGGAGAACTTGGGAGGTTCGCATTGTCCACCAGCTGCAAGAAGAAAAAATTGTGCGGATTTCATTGCGAAAATGGGAGCTCACTAGTTGCAGCCACAATTCATGATTCCTTCGCGTCCCAAAGAGCTTTGTAAATCTTCTACTTGCAGATGCGATGGGGATTTATCACATGAAATTGTAGTCTCATCTTTATTTTATTTTTTTTTTGGCTTTTGTTTTCTTTCCTTTTCATATCTTTATAATAATAAAAGGAAGGAAGTCTGGGACTCTCTTTTCCCGCTCAAAATAAGGGTAAATTTGTCCTAATAATTTTACTAAATTTAATCACATTTTAATAAATTTCAAATTTGAAATTTGAAATTCAGAAAATTAATGCACTCTCCATTTTTCCACGTTTTTGTCTTTTGAGAGCAATAAAGGTTCTGATTACTTCCCATATATTTATATTCTCCCTTCCCATAATATCTGCCCAGTATTGAAAACATGCGATGGGAAGGGAGAATATTTTTTCGTGAAAAAAAAATATTCTCCCTTCCCATCGCATGTTTTCAATACTGGGCAGATATTATGAGCCTTTTTCGTATATCTCGCTGATCTATAGGCTCTCTTTCTCATTTCGCATTTGAAATTTCTTCTCGCCCTGTCTCTTCAAGTTTTTGGCTTATTGCTTCGAATCACCTCTCGCCCTTTCTCTCTGTTGCTTCCTTACCTTGACTGTTTCGGAACTCTTCACCTCACATTTGATCTTCATCATCTCTTCTTCTCTGCCACAGTTTCGCTTTTACTCCTTCTTTGGTGTGGCCGCTACTGAGCTCTTATCTCCAGCTCTATTCTTTGTCGTTTCTTCTCTTTGTTTTTTTATTCATCTAAAATTCCCTCTTACAGGGATATGGCGGTGCTGTGGGCTGCGACGGCGATCGAGTCTGTCTGTGAGGTTGGTGGTGGTGGTGGCCGCGACAGGTGGATTCTTTATGCTCCCTATCTTTTGTCTCTATCTGTTTGTTTCTTTTTTTTAACAGAATCTGAAATTTCTCTTTTACAGGGGAGTGGTTGTGTTGCGATGAGGTGGCTGTGAGGCGCGACTGCATGGCATGGTGGTGCGGAGACTCCTCCTTTGCCGATGGTAAGGATTCCTAAACATGATACGAATATTTTGGGTTTGAGGTCCCATGTATTAAAAATTTTCTAGGTTTAACTGGATTTTATCACCTTTTGTTGCTCTTAATCAACTGATGATGTATGTTCTTCATTTTTATTTGGATTTTTTTTATCTTAGAGTCTTTTTTTATATGTGTCCTAATTTCATCACCAATTTTCCCATGCATGTTCTTTTCTGCATATGGAAATAGTCGATGCAGAGTTCATAACAAAGAGAATAAATTTCTGATATAGTTGTTATTGAATTCGAGACTTTCAGTAAAAGATTCTTCACTATTATTATCATTTTTGTTTTATATTCTACAAATAAATTCGATATGTTTGTTCTGCTCCTTATATGGAATTTCTGATAATTTTTTGTGCCTTTAGATGCTTTTCAAATTCATTTCTGCTTGTGGTATCTTCTCAATTAAGTAACTTTATGGCATCATGGATAATAATGCTAAATAAAAATGAAGGTGATAACATGGAGGAATATGATCTCTTAGGTGCTTTTCATTTTCTATGCCATGTTAAAATCAATTTAACATTTTTGCTGAATCTATATCTCACTGTTGTTTGGGTGCATTGTTTGAGTTTGCCATTGGATTCTGCATTTGTTGTCTATTGCTTTCTTTGGTGGATGTTTTTTTTAGCAATGTTAGGATTCTGATTGGTAGTCTACTGGTTGATGTTTCTAAGTCAGTTTCTGCTTCTGGTCCAGCTGTTGTTGACCAAAAGATTTAGTGCATTAGAAGGTGGACTTTTTTTTTATGGCATATAAAGTGGACAACATGATCCCCCATTTGCTATATAATTTTCTTGGTAGATAACGAGTTGAAGAATTCATACATAGGGGATGAGGTGCACAAGTTTCTTCATTAGTGAGACTTTAAAAAATTGTCTTTAGCTACAGTGTTTTGAGTAGAAAACTTATAGGTTGTTATTGCCTATATTTGAGTAGAAAATCCAGTTTCTATTACAAGCAAATTGGAAGTCTACCTCTTGAGAGTGAAACAAAAGTTCTTTTCATATAAAAATATAAAGTTGGAAATACCCTTATTTGTTTACTACTTTAAGATTTTGCTCATGTGAAATGAAACCGTACAAACATAACTATCATGAGGATTCATTCAGTGTATATGTTGAGATATTAATATCACAATAGGGGAGCTAGGAGTTTACCAAAGTCTGTTATTATTTACGGTGTAAAATATTTTAGGCATGCTTTACGGGTTGTTGTCAATTGACTTTATTATGTTTCTTTGCTATTTTAAACTCATTTTTCTTAAAATCATCTATTAATTAGAAGGAAATAATGAACTTAGTTCTTTCAAAGCTTCCAATATCAATCCTGCTCTTTTCATCTTAAAGATTTCAAGCTCTGTTTCATGCATCTTTTATCACTTTTAATAACTCTGTAGTGTAACAATGGAAACATTTCATTGTTTTAGGACGAGGTACAATCATTTGTTTAAGACATGATCTTATATAATTGTTTCATAATTATCCTATAAAATATGAAATATGCCAAAAATCTTATGAATTTTGTAGAGTACAATGAAAAACATGTTTTTAATATTAATTCATTTAGGTGCTTTTCATTTTCTATGCCATGTTAAAATCCATTTAACATTTTTACTGAATTTATATCTCACTGTTGTTTGGGTGCATTGTTTGGTGAACTGATCAAAGATGCTGAGTTTGTTTTGTCTGATGCGGGACTGTACTGTTCAGGTCATAGGTTGCTGGTTTTTTTTTCTCCTTTATTTAGTGAATTGGCACTTACCTGGACTCTTATCATGTGCATGTTAGAATTGTATTACTCAGCTCGGCAGGTTTTACCCATGTTGGCCTCTTGGTTGGGTGGACTTAACATTATGACTTTGCTTGGTGGCTGGTTTTTGTGATTGTTGTTGAGTTTGCGATTCTTCCATTTGTTGTCTATTGCATTCTTTGGTGACTGTATTTTTTTTTTGGAGAAATGTTAGGATTCTGATTTGTAGTCTATTGGTGGACTTTTTTTTTATGGCATATAAAGTGGACAACATGATCACCCATTTGCTATATAATTTTCTTGGTAGATAAAGAGTTGAAGAATTCATACATAGGGGATGAGGTGCACAAGTTGCTTCATTAGTGAGACTTTAAAAAATTATCTTTAGCTACATTGTTTTGAGTAGAAAACTTATAGGTTGTTATTGCCTATATTTGAGTATAAAATCCAGTTTCTATTACAAGCAAATTGGAAGTCTGCCTCTTAAGAGTGAAACAAAAGTTCTTTACATATAAAAATATAAAGTTGGAAATACCCTTATTTGTTTACTACTTTAAGATTTTGCTCATGTGAAATGAAACCGTACAAACATAATTGTCAACAAAAGTTCTTTTCATATAAAAATATAAAGATGGAAATACCCTTATTTGTTTACTACTTTAAGATTTTGCTCATGTGAAATGAAACCGTACAAACATAATTGTCATGAGGATTCATTCAGTGTATATGTTGAGATATTAATATCACAATAGGGAAGCTAGGAGTTTACCAAAGTCTGTTATTATTTACGGTGTATAATATTTTCAGGCATGCTTTACGGGTTGTTGTCAATTGACTTTATTATGTTTCTTTGCTGTTTTAAGCCCATTTTTCTTAAAATCATCTATTAATTAGAAGGAAATAATGAACTTAGTTCTTTCAAAGCTTCCAATATCAATCCTGCTCTTTTCATCTTAAAGATTTCAAGCTCTGCTTCATGCATCTTTTATCACTTTTAATAACTCTGTAGTGTAACAATGGAAACATTTCATTGTTTTAGGACGAGGTACAATCATTTGCTTAAGGCATGATCTTATATAATTGTTTCATAATTATCCTATAAAATATGAAATATGCCAAAAATCTTATGAATTTTGTAGAGTATAATGAAAAACATTTTTTTAAAATTAATTCATTTAGGTGCTTTTCATTTTCTATGTCATGTTAAAATCCATTTAACATTTTTACTGAATCTATATCTCACTGTTGTTTGGGTGCATTGTTTGGTGAACTGATCAAAGATGTTGAGTTTGTTTTTTCTGATGCGGGATTGTACTGTTCAGGTCATAGGTTGCTGGTTTTTTTTTCTACTTTATTTAGTGAATTGGCACTTACCTGGACTCTTATCATGTGCATGTTAGAATTGTATTACTCAGCTCGGCAGATTTTACCCATGTTGGCCTCTTGGTTGGGTGGACTTAACATTATGACTTTGCTTGGTGGCTGTTTTTTTGGAGAAATGTTAGGATTGTGATTTGTAGTCTATTGGTGGACTTTTTTGATGGCATATAAAGTGGACAACATGATCACCCATTTGCTATATAATTTTCTTGGTAGATAAAGAGTTGAAGAATTCATACATAGGGGATGAGGTGCACAAGTTGCTTCATTAGTGAGACTTTAAAAAATTGTCTTTAGCTACAGTGTTTTGAGTAGAAAGGTAGAAAACTTATAGGTTGTTATTGTCTATATTTGAGTAGAAAATCCAGTTTCTATTACAAGCAAATTGGAAGTCTACCTCTTGAAAGTGAAACAAAAGTTCTTTTCATATAAAAATATAAAGTTGGAAATACCCTTATTTGTTTACTACTTTAAGATTTTGCTCATGTGAAATGAAACCGTACAAACATAACTGTCATGAGGATTCATTCAATGTATATGTTGAGATATTAATATCACAATAGGGAAGCTAGGAGTTTACCAAAGTCTGTTATCATTTATGGTGTATAATATTTTCAGGCATGCTTTACGGGTTGTTGTCAATTGACTTTATTATGTTTCTTTGCTATTTTAAACCCATTTTTCTTAAAATCATCTATTAATTAGAAGGAAATAATGAACTTAGTTCTTTCAAAGCTTCCAATATCATTGTTTGGTGAACTGATCAAAGATGCTGAGTTTGTTTTTTCTGATGTCAGACTGTACTGTTCAGGTCATAGGATGCTGGTTTTTCTTTTTCTCCTTTATTTAGCGAATTGACACTTACCTGGACTCTTATCATGTGCATGTTAGAATTGTATTACTCAGCTCGGCAGATTTTACCCATGTTGGCCTCTTGGTTGGGTGGACTTAACATTATGACTTTGCTCGGTGGCTGGTTTTTGTGATTGCTGTTGAGTTTGCGATTCTTCCATTTGTTGTCTATTGCATTCTTTGGTGGCTGTTTTTTTTTGGAGAAATGTTAGGATTCTGATTTGTAGTCTATTGGTGGATGTTTCCGGGTCGGTTTCTGCTTTTGGACTAGCCCTGCTTGGGTTGTTGACCTAAAGATTTAGTGCATTAGAAGGTGGGTTTTTTTACGGCATATAAGGTGGACATGATTACCAGTTTGCTATACAATTTTCTTGGTAGATAAAGAGTTGAAGAATTCATCCACAGGGAATGATGTGCACAAGTTGCTTCATTAGTGAGAGTTTAAAAAATTGTCTTTAACTACAATGTTTTGAGAAGAAAACTTATATGTTGCTATTGTCTATATTTGAGTAAAGGACTTATGAGTTATATCCTACCTGCGAGTTTCTACCACAAACAAATTGGAAGTCTACCTCTTGAGAGTGAAACAAAAGTTCTTTCCAGATAAAAATATAAAGTTGGAAATACGGTTCCTTATTTATTTACTACTTTAAGATTTTGCTCATGTGAAATGAAAGATTGCAAACATAAATGTCATGAGGATTCATTAAATATATATGTTGAAATATTAATATCACAATAGGGAAGCTAGGAGTTTACCAAAGCATGATATTATTTACTGTGTATAATATTTTCAGCACTTCAATTATAACAAATACATGTGTATAATATCTAATCAACATAATAATTTTACTGCCACGCACTTTTTTTACTATACGTGCTTTGCATAAAGTTCATTATAATTAAATCAAATGTGATTAAAAATATAAATAAAAGCATTGGTATTTATATTATTAATGAATGGTATTAAAATAAAATATTAATATTAAATTTTTGTTAATTATAAATATTTTACTTATATTTTGTGTTTTATACATCACGGGGGAATAAATCTTTACATAAAGCTTATTAATATGTAAATGTTAATGTAGTAAATAGATTACAAAAGATAAATATAATTTGTTAGTAAATGTGTCTATTATTCAATTTAGTAGATAGAGTTATTTTTTTCAATGTTTTAAAAATCAAACCGGTAATTGAACTTGTGAAGGCACTGGTTCATGATCCAATGGTTCAACCGTGGTCAAATCAATATTAATTAAATATATATTTTAAATATTATAGAAAATTTTAATTAATAAAATAACACAAAATTATAAGAAATTAAGATATATGAAGTTATAAATTTGTTTAAATAACCTTATTAAGGTTTATAAAACAAAAAATAAAAAAAATAATAAAATAATAAATATCTATGTGTAATTCTTAAACATATATTTTTATTTATCTTAAAAGTATTTTAAATTAAATAAAAAATAAAAAAATGAATTTAAAAAAAATTGGTTCAGCCAGTTTTACCCGTTTGTGACCAATTTACCAGGTTTTGACCGGTTTTTTGGAGCACCGGTTCTCGGGTTTTATTTGAAACGGACACATGACAGATTTACTGGCTAGAGTGGTTTAATCTGCTTTTTATAACACAACTTTTTTCTTTGTCCTTTAGACCTTTTTAGGAGATGTAAATCCTTTTGAAGCTGAGACACAATGCAATTTTATATTACTAACACTTAATATCAACATATTTTAATTTTTCTTATATTGTCATTTTATTGGTATACTAAGACATTTTTCGTGATTTCTTATTGAGTTCACTGAATTTTCTCATATCTATATAATTATTTATTAATATATATTTTATTTACTTGAATAAATCATTTTCCGTGCAACGCACGGGCACATGTCTAGTTCATATGTAACAACAAAAAAAGATGGTGAGTAATAAATAATACAATAACGTAAACATTAGGGCTAATTTACAAATAAAGTAATGTTTCATAAAAAAATATTTCATAAAAAAAATTAAAACCTGGAAAACCTGCAATAACAGATAAAAATACTTGTGTAGAGGTACACAAATTTTAAATTTGCGTATCCTAGAATCATCCTCATAATTAATAATAAAATTAAAATCTTTATATATCAAAAAAAGGTTGTCTTGGACTCCCATTATCCCGCTCTTTTTAATGGCACTTTTGTTAATAGTTTGAATACTCTCTTCGATTACTGTGTTACTTATAACAATCACACTTACATCTTTTATTCACTTCAAATCTGTACTTCAAACCATTTAATTTCAATTTTGAAGTCCGTTTTTTTAATTTTCTTTTCGATTACTATGAAACTTTAAACAATCACACTTTCACGTGTTTTTCATTTCACATCCGTACTTCAAACAAATGAATTTCAAGCCCGTGATTTTTATTTATTATTATTAATAAAAATATTGAAAATTCATAGTTTCATTTTGACCGTATAGAAAACCCATTCCACTTCCACTTTGTTTTATTGCAATGGAACTGCTCTCTCTTGGTGTTCCAATGGAAACTCATGTCTTTTCAAGGTGTAAATTTGCGGTTTCCCGAATCTGTGTTATCATCTTCTTTGAAAATGCTTTCTCTCACTCTCTCATCTTCCTCTATCAGTTTCTGAATGTGAAAAAACTCTTTGGTTTCCCATTTTCAACCCAACCTTTCTTCATTGTCCTCCGTATGTTATTTTCCTGCTCATACTTTGCTAAACCTTATTCTTCTTCGCCTACTCTATCCGCTGAAAGGTTTCTGAGCTATACTTTTTCAGCTATTTTGCTTCGCCTATGCAAATTATTTTTCTTGAACCAATTTTTTCTTTTCTTTTGCATGTTGCCATTTTTTAGGCAGATCATTCAAACCAGCTACACTTTTGGAGCTTGGACGTTACTGTTTGCGATCTTCCACCGTTGGACGAAGGTAAGGTTTTAGTTTTTCGTTCTGCCATTGCTCTCTGCTGTGTTTTTCGCTTTTCGTTCATGGTTTCTGGACATTTTATTTACTTCCTTTATACCTTTTCTGAAATAGTGTTCATGAATCCATTTTTTCTTTTCTTTTGCATGTGTTTTCATTTTTTGCAGATCGTTAAAAGAAGCTCTTGAATCGTTATTGTTTGCTACTTTCAGCCAATTTACGAAGGTGAGTTTTTATTTTTTCATTCTCATTTTCCAGTTGATTTTTTTTTATGTTTTCGTTCTTTTTTTTACTTTTTTTTACTTCCATTTTTGCTCTTTCTGAAATCCCCTTATTATGATTTTTTTTGTTTGTTTCTTTGGTGTTTGGTGTTGATGTTCGTTGTTGATGCTTTTTCGTTCTTTAGATATGAAATCCTTAAATTACTGAATGTATGATTTGGTTTGATTAATCTGTCGTTATTTATTTTGTCGAAAATGGTTAAAGCCATGAAGAAGAAAATGAATTTATTTCACTGATTTTGCATCAATAGTTTAGGGAAAAAATTAAAGCAATGAAAATATGGATTAATAGTTTCACTCACCTGTGATTAATTGTGATGAAAGTTAATTTTGATCTCAAAAGGCCTTATCTTTGTGTATTTGAATTCTAAAATCACTATTTGAAGGTTGCTCATGATTTTGGTGCGGATACAATAGTTGGGTAAACGGAGGAAGTGGAAGAAGGGGAGAAGGAAAGAAAAATTGGGGTTTTTTGTTTTTTTCATAGAAGAAGATTATGTTCCGTCTTTACTTATTCTTCAGTATTCATATTGTAAAAATGGTAAATGAGGTATTCAATATTCCTATTTGAAATATAATTTTGAATTGAAATATAATTTGAGCAAATCTAACTGTATCCATTAGCGAAGAATTCGGGCTCTGGTAACTCATTACTTTTTCTTTGGTTGTCAATTAATAAAAAAAATTGTCTTTTTGTATAATTAAATGAAGATTGGATGAGAATCTTAATTATACGTCCTTTTAATACTTTTTCCAAAACAAAGTCAATTTTGTTTGAAAGCTTCCTTCCAGAGTCAATGTCTTTTTTTATGGTTTTTATGAGTTAAACTTTTTTAATGCATTATGAGCATTCTCTTTATGTTGAGTGTTGTTTGTTAGTAGCTCTTCCATAGTTACAATTTTATCTTTTCATCTCTTAATTATTTATTTATTGTTCACCTCTTCCATATATTTTCATTTTTTTCTAACTTTTGCATGTTATTGAGTTGGTTAGTCTTTGATAATTTCTTACAAATGTCTATTCTCAACTTATTTAATTCTTTATGAAAACTGGGATTTAAAATAGGCTATTTGATTCTGGTTTATATTCAAGTTTATTTGTATAAGATTAGTCCTTTTCAAGTGGTTTTAATATGAAGATTACTGGCAAGCCTAATATTATATATATATATATATATATATTATATATTAGAATAACAATACTAAAGAAATGGCTGATATATATCAATGATCTATTGCATTGAACCTCAATTGATGTTATAATTTGTTATATAATGCGGCTTCATGATGAGTAAATCACTTTATCAGTTATTTCGTGGGATTTTCAAGCGTTTTATTTTTGTATCAAATTTAAATTTGTGAATTAAAAAATAATATATGAAACTAATGGTCTTTATTGCTTATATTTTGACTTGATACATAAAAGAAAGAAAATGTCAGGAAGATTATAATGGCACGTTTATCATAATTGGAATCCTATTACCTACTTGAAAGGTCACAAATGCAGTCCTATCCTGATTCTTTTTTTGTTATATGTGTTATAGTTTTGAATTAACTTATAAAATTTGTAAGTTATCATAAATTAAAAGAATATGAAAGGTTGCAGTGAGTTACTTATATAGTTGTATGGTATTGTTGTATTCTTATAATAGAGTTTGAAATATTAACACTAGTTGATGATTGGTGTGATGGATGGACAGATAGTATTTGTTTGCATTGAAACTTCCATGAACAAATGCATCATTTATTATTTCTTTGATTCATGCACCATTACTTCTGTTGTTCAACTTTAGTGGGATTGTTATTTTTATTAAATTTAAAATTGTAGTTAGTAGTTACATAATTAATGCATTAGTGCCTTTTGAAGTTCAAAAAAGGGTCTTTAAATACTTCCTGTGCAGAGTAACATTCATTTTGTCTTTCTTTCTTTTATGAAGTTAAAAACGATTTTTGTCTTTCTTTCTCTTCTGAAGTTAAAAACGTAAGTAATCTTATTTCAATGTTGGTACAATTTTTTTGTATACAAAATAGTCCTTATTTTAAGTTTTGTTATTCCTTTTGTTATGCAGTCTGACGTTTGATTTGTTATTGTATTCTTAGAAAAAAATGACACCAAGGTTCACTCACCTAAAAGACATCACTGTAGGAAGTATAAACTGGAAGATAAGAGTGCGAATTATTAGAATATGGAAGTTGGCTGATTTTAAAAATCCTTTACAGACTAATGGTCTAGAGATGGTGCTGGTCGGTGAACAGGTTTCACAGTGCGTGTCATATAAGATCTTTTTCGGCATGTGCTTCGTTATGCTTTGATATTTGGTTTTATAAATAATATATGTCAAGTGAGATAGCTTATTTCTCTGACTTTTAATATTTTTTTTACTAAGAAATTATGCATTTCATTTTCTTAATATTTTTTTTCTACATCATGACCCTTACGTGCATATAAGTTTTGCATGTGTAGAGGCTTAAACATGCGAAATTGATTCCCCTTCATTTTCTTTGATTCACATATATTTTTATGATTTTTCTGCTTATTAGTTAGAGTAAAATAGTATTTGAATAGATATGTTACTTTTTAAACTTTTCGTCTTCATTTTTCTTCAGGCGTGTGTTTGGATATGCTTTCATATTTGGCTTTATAAATAATATATCTAAAGTGAGATAGCTCTCTGACTTTTATTATTTTTTATGTAGTAAGAAATTCTGCATCTCATTTTCTTAATATTATTTTCTATGTAATGACCATGTTATGTGTATTGAATTTTCGCATTGTCCACCAGCTGCGAGAAGAAAAAATTGCGGATTTCATTGCGAAAATGGGAGCTCAATGGTTGCAGCCACAATTCATGATTCCTTCGCCTCCCAAAGAGCTTTGTAAATCTTCTACTTGCAGATGGGGATTTATCACATGAAATTGTAGTCTCATCTTTATTTTTTTGGCTTATGTTTTCTTTCCTTTTCATATTCATATGTAACAACAAAAAAAGATGGTGAGTAATTAATAATACAATAACGTAAACATTAGGGCTAATTTACAAATAAAGTAATGTTTCATAAAAAAATTAAAACCCGGAAAACCTGCAATAACAGGTAAAAATACTTGTGTAGAGGTACACAAATTTTTAATTTGTGTATCTTAGAATCACCCTCATAATTAATAATAAAATTAAAATATTTATATATCAAAAGAAGTTGTCTTGGACTCCCATTTTCCCACTCTTTTTAATGGCATTTTTGTTAATAGTTTGAATACTCTCTTCAATTACTATGTTACTTATAACAATCACACTTTCGTCTTTTAATCACTTCAAATCCGTACTTCAAACCATTTAATTTCAATTTTGAAGTCCATTTTTGAATTTTCTCTTCGGTTACTATGAAACTTTAAACAATCACACTTTCACGTGTTTTTCATTTCACATCCGTACTCCAAACAAATGGATTTCAAGTCCGTGATTTTTATTTATTATTATTAATAAAAAATATTGAAATTCGTTGTTTCATTTTGACCGTATAGAAAACACATTCCACTTCCACTTTGTTTTATTGCAATGGAACTGCTCTCTCTTGGTGTTCCAAAGGAAACTCATGTCTTTTCAAGATGTAAATCTGAGTTATCATCTTCTTTGAAAATGCTTTCTCTCACTCTCTCATCTTCCTCTATCAGTTTCTGAATGTGAAAATACTCTTTGGTTTCCCATTTTCAACCCAACCTTTCTTCATTTTCCTCCGTATATTATTTTCCTGCTCATACTTTGCTAAACCTTATTCTTCTTCGCCTACTCTATCCGCCAAAAGGTTTCTGAGCTATACTTTTTGAGCTATTTTGCTTCTCCTATGCAATTTTTTTTTCTTGAACCAATTTTTTCTTTTCTTTTGCATGTAGCCGTTTTTTAGGCATATCGTTCAAAGCAGCTACACTTTTGGAGCTTGGACATTACTGTTTGCGATCTTCCACCGTTGGACGAAGGTAAGCTTTTAGTTTTTCGTTCTGCCATTGCTCTCTGCTGTGTTTTTCGCTTTTCGTTCATGGTTTCTGGACATTTTTTTACTTCCTTTATACCTTTCCTGAAATAGTGTTCTTGAATCCATTTTTTCTTTTCTTTTGCATGTGTTTTCGTTTTTTTTTTCAGATCATTGAAAGAAGCTCCTGAATCGTTATTGTTTGCTACTTTCAGCCAATTTACGAAGTTGAGTTTTTATTTTTTCATTCTCCTTTTCCTGTTGATTTTTTTATATGTTTTCGTTCTTTTTTTTTTTACTTTTTTTACTTCCATTTTTACTCTTTCTGAAATCCCCTTATTATGATTTTTTTTGTTTGTTTGTTTGGTGTTGATGTTCGCTGTTGATGCTTTTTCGTTCTTCAGATATGAAATCCTTAAATTACTGAATACATGATTTGGTTTGATTAATCTGCCGTTTTTTATTTTGCCGGAAATGGTTAAAGCCATGTAGAAGAAAATGAATGTATTTCACTGATTTTGCATCAATAACTTAGGAAAAAAATTAAACCAATGAAAATGTGGATTAATAGGTTCACTCACCTGTGATTAATTGTGGTGAAAGTTAATTCTGATCTCAAAAGGCCTTATCTTTGTGTATTTGAATTCTAAAATCACTATTTGAAGGTTGCTCATGATTTTGGTGCGGATACAATTGTTGGGTAAACAGAGGAAGTGGAAGAAGGGGAGAAGGAAAGAAAAGTTGGAGTTTTTTTTTTTTCATAGAAGAAGATTATGTTTCGTCTCACTTATTCTTCAGTATTCATATTGTAAAAATGGTAAATGAGGTATTCAATATTCCTATTTGAAATATAATTTTGATTTGAAATATAATTTGAGCAAATCTGACTGTATCCATTAGCGAAGAATTGGGGCTCTGGTAACTCATTACTTTTTCTTTGGTTGTCAATTAATAAAAAAATTTATCTTTTTGTATAATTAAATGAAGATTGTATGAGAATCTTAATTATACGTCCTTTTAATACTTTTTCCCAAAACAAAGTCAATTTTGTTTGAAAGCTTCTTTTAAGAGTCAATGTCTTTTTTATGGTTTTTATGAGTTAAACTTTTTTAATGCATTATGAGAATTCTCTTGTTGAGTGTTGTTTGTTAGTAGCTCTTCCATAGGTACAATTTTATCTTTTCATCTCTTAATTATTTATTTATTGTTCACCTCTTCCATATATTTTAGTTTTTTCTAACTTTTGCATGTTATTGAGTTGGTTAGTCTTTGATAATTTCTTACAAATGTCTATTCTCAACTTATATTATTCTTTATGAAAACTGGGATTTAAAATAGGCTATTTGATTATGGTTTATATTCAAGTTTATTTGTATAAGATTAGTCCTTTTCAAGTGGTTTTAATATGAAGATTACTAGCAAGCCTAATATTTATATATATATATATATAATATATATATTAGAATAACATACTAATGAAACGGCTGATATCAATGATCTATTGCATTGAACCTAAATTGATGTTATAATCTGTTATATAATGCGGCTTCATGATGAGTAAATCACTTTATCAGTTATTTCGTGGGATTTTCAAGCGTTTTATTTTTGTATCAAAATTAAAATTTGTGAATTAAAAAATAATATATGAAACTAATTGTCTTTATTGCTTATATTTTGACTTGATACATAAAAGAAAGAAAATGTCAGGAAGATTATAATGGCACGTTTATCATAATTGGAATCCTATTACCTACTTGAAAGGTCACAAATGCAGTCCTTTCCTGATTCTTTTTTTTTTTGTTATATGTGTTATAGTTTTGAATTAACTTATGAAATTTGTAAGTTATCATAAATTAAAAGAATAAGAATGGTTGCAGTGAGTTACATATATAGTTGTATGGTATTATTGTATTCTTATAATAGAGTTTGAAATATTAACAGTAGTTGATGATTGGTGTCATGGATGGACATATAGTATTTGTTTGCATTGGAACTCCTACGAACAAATGCATCATTTATTATATCTATGATTCATGCACCATTACTTATGTTGTTCTACTTTAGTGGGATTGTTATTTTTATTAAATTTAATTAAAATTTAAAATTGTAGTTAGTAATTACATAATTAATGCATTAGTGCCTTTTGAAGTTTAAAAAAAGGTCTTTAAATATTTCCCGTGTAGAGTAACATTCATTTTGTCTTTCTTTCTCTTCCGAAGTTAAAAACCGTTTTTGTCTTTCTTTCTCTTCTGAAGTAAAAACGTAAATAATCTTATTTCAATGTTGGTACAATTTTTTTGTATACAAAAAAGTCCTTATTTTAAGTTTTGTTATGCAATCTTACGTTTGATTTGTTATTGTATTCTTAGAATAAAATGGCACCAAGGTTCACTCACCTAAAGGACATCACTGCACGGAATATAGATTAGAAGATAATAGTGCGAATTATTAGAATATGGAAATTGACTGATTTTAAAAATCCTTTACAGACTAATAGTCTGGAGATGGTGCTGGTCAATGAACAGGTTTCACAGTGTCATATAAGATGTTTTTGTTATTTATTCACTTTTTACCATTTGTCTTTATTTCTTTTAAGGCATGTGCTTGGTTATGCTTTGATATTTGTTTTTATAAATAATATATGTCAAGTGAGATAGCTTATTTCTCTGACTTTTAATATTTTTTTGTACTAAGAAATTATGCATCTCATTTTCTTTATATTTTTTTTTCTACACCATGACCCGTTACGTGCATAAAAGTTTTGCATGTGTAGAGGCTTAAAGAAGAGAAATTGATTCCCCTTCATTTTCTTTGATTAACATATATTTTTATGATTTTTCTGCTTATTGGTTGGAGTAAAATAGTAACCGAATAGATATGTTACTTTTTAAACTTTTCGTCTTCATTTTTCTTCAGACATGTGCTTAGCTATGCTTTCATATTTGGCTTTATAAATAATATATCCAAAGTGAGATAGCTCCCTGACTTTTATTATTTTTTTTATGTAGTAAGAAATTCTGCATCGCATTTTCTTAATATTTCTTTCTATATAATGACCATGTTATGTGTATTTAATTTTCGCATTGTCCACCAGCTGCGAGAAGAAAAATTGCGCGAATTTCATTACAAAAATGGGAGCTCACTGGTTGCAGCCACAATTCATGATTCCTTCGCCTCCCAAAGAGCTTTGTAAGACTTTTACTTGCAGATGCGATGGGGATTTATCACATGAAATTGTATTGTCATCTTTATTTTTTTTTGGCTTCTGTTTTCTTTCCTTTTCATATTCATATGTAACAACAAAAAAAGATGGTGAGTAATTAATAATACAATAACGTAAACATTAGGGCTAATTTACAGATAAAGTAATGTTTCATAAAAAAATGTTTCATAAAAAAAATTAAAACCTTGAAAACATGCAATAACAGGTAAAAATACTTGTGTAGAGGTACGTACAAAATTTTAATTTGTGTATCTTAGAATCACCCTCATAATTAATAATAAAATTAAAGTCTTTATATATCAAAAGAAGGTTGTCTTGAACTCCCATTTTCCCGCTCTTTTTAATGGTATTTTTGTTAATAGTTTGAATACTCTCTTCGATTACTGTGTTACTTATAACAATCACACTTTCATCTTTTATTCACTTCAAATCCGTACTTCAAACCATTTAATTTCAATTTTGAAGTCCGTTTTTGAATTTTCTCTTCGGTTACTATGAAACTTTAAACAATCACACTTTCACGTGTTTTTCATTTCACATCTGTACTTCAAACAAATGGATTTCAAGTCCGTGTTTTTTATTTATTATTATTAATAAAAAATATTGAAAATTCGTAGTTTCATTTTGACCGTATAGAAAACCCATTCCACTTCCACTTTGTTTTATTGCAATGGAACTGCTCTCTCTTGGTGTTCCAATGGAAACTCATGTCTTTTCAAGGTGAATATTTGTCGTTTCCCGAATCTGTGTTATCATCTTCTTTGAAAATGCTTTCTCTCACTCTCTCATCTTCCTCTATCAGTTTCTGAATGTGAAAAAACTCTTTGGTTTCCCATTTTCAACCCAACCTTTCTTCATTTTCCTCCGTACATTATTTTCCTGCTCATACTTTGCTAAACCTTATTCTTCTTCGCCTACTCTATCCGCTGAAAGGTTTCTGAGCTATACGTTTTGAGCTATTTTGCTTCGCCTATGCAAATTTTTTTTCTTGAACCAATGTTTTTCTTTTCTTTTGCATGTTGCCGTTTTTTAGGCAGATCGTTCAAAGCAACTACACTTTTGGAGCTTGGACGTTACTGCTTGCGATCTTCCACCGTTGGACGAAAGTAAGGTTTTAGTTTTTCATTCTGCCATTGCTCCCTGCTGTGTTTTTCGCTTTTCGTTCATGGTTTCTGGATATTTTATTTACTTCCTTTATACCTTTTCTGAAATAGTGTTCCTGAATCCATTTTTTCTTTTCTTTTGCATGTGTTTTCGTTTTTTTTTTTTCCAGATCGTTAAAAGAAGCTTCTGAATCGTTATTGTTTGCTACTTTCAGCCAATTTACGAAGGTGAGTTTTTATTTTTTTATTCACCTTTTCTTGTTGATTTTTTTATATGTTTTCGTTCTTTTTTTTACTTTTTTTTACTTCCATTTTTGCTCTTTCTGAAATCCCCTCATTATGAATTTTTTTTGTTTGTTTATTTGGTGTTGATGTTCGCTATTGATGCTTTTTCGTTCTTCATATATGAAATCCTTAAATTACTGAATGCGTGATTTGGTTTGATTAATCTGTCGTTATTTATTTTATCGGAAATGGTTAAAGCCATGTAGAAGAAAGTGAATGTATTTCACAGATTTTGCATCAATAATTTAGGAAAAAAATTAAAGCAATGAAAATGTGGATTAATAGGTTCACTCAATTGTGATTAATTGTGATAAAAGTTAATTTTGATCTCAAAAGGCCTTATCTTTTTGTATTTGAATTCTAAAATCACTATTTGAAGGTTGCTCATGATTTTGGTGCGGATACAATAGTTGGTTGGGTAAACGAAGGAAGTGGAAGAAAGGGAGAAGGAAAGAAAGGTTGGAGTTTTTTGTTTTTTCATAGAAGAAGGTTATGTTCCGTCTTACTTATTCTTCAGTATTCATATTGTTAAAATGGTAAATGAGGTATTCAATATTCCTATTTGAAATATAATTTGAGCAAATCTAACTGTATCCATTAGCAAAGAATTGGGGCTCGGGTAACTCGTAACTTTTTCTTTGGTTGTCAATTAATAAAAAAAATTGTCTTTTTGTATAATTAAATGAAGATTGGATGAGAATCTTAATTATACATCCTTTTAATACTTTTTCCAAAACAAAGTCAGTTTTGTTTGAAAGCTTCCTTCAATAGTCAATGTCTTTTTTATGGTTTTTGTAAGTTAAACTTTTTTAATGCATTATGAGCATTCTCTTTATGTTGAGTGTTGTTTGTTAGTAGCTCTTCCATAGTTACAATTTTATCTTTTCATCTCTTAAATATTTATTTATTGTTCACCTCTTCCATATATTTTCATTTTTTCTAACTTTTGCATGTTATTGAGTTGGTTAGTCTTTGATAATTTCTTACAAATCTCTATTCTCAACTTATATTATTCTTTATGAAAATTGGGATTTAAAATAGGCTATTTGATTATGGTTTACATTCAAGTTTATTTATATAATATTATTCCTTTTGAAATGGTTTTAATATGAAGATTACTGGTAAGCCTAATATTTTATATATATATATATATATATTAGACTAACAATACTAATGAAATGATTGATGTATATCAATGATCTATTGCATTGCACGTAAATTGATGTTATAATCCGTTATATAATGCGGCTTCATGATGAGTAAATCACTTTATCAGTTATTTCGTGGGATTTTCAAGCGTTTTATTTTTGTATCAAAATTAAAATTTGTGAATTAAAAAATAATATATGAAACTAATTGTCTTTATTGCTTATATTTTTACTTGATACATAAAAGAAAGAAAATGTCAGGAAGATTATAATGGCACGTTTATCATAATTGGAATCCTATTACCTACTTGAAAGGTCACAAATGCAGTCCTATCCTAATTCTTTTTTTTGTTATATGTGTTATAGTTTTGAATTAACTTATAAAATTTGTAAGTTATCATAAATTAAAAGAATATGAATGGTTGCAGCGAGTTACTTATATAGTTGTATGGTATTGTTGTATTCTTATAATAGAGTTTGAAATATTAACAGTAGTTGATGATTGGTGTCATGGATGGACATATAGTATTTGTTTGCATTGGAACTCCTACGAACAATGCATCATTTATTATATCTATGATTCATGCACCATTACTTCTGTTGTTCTACTTTAGTGGGATTTTTATTTTTATTAAATTTAATTAAAATTTAAAATTGTAGTTAGTAATTACATAATTAATGCATTAGTGCCTTTTGAAGTTTAAAAAAAGGTCTTTAAATATTTCCTGTGCAGAGTAACATTCATTTTGTCTTTCTTTCTCTTCTGAAGTTAAAAACCGTTTTTGTCTTTCTTTCTCTTCTGAAGTAAAAACGTAAGTAATCTCATTTCAATGTTGGTACAATTTTTTTGTATACAAAATAGTCCTTATTTTAAGTTTTGTTATTCCTTGTGTTATGCAATCTTACGTTTGATTTGTTATTGTATTCTTAGAAAAAAATGGCACCAAGGTTCACTCACCTAAAGGACATCACTGCAGCAAGTATAGATTGGAAGATAAGAGTGCGAATTATTAGAATATGGAAATTGGCTGATTTTAAAAATCCTTTACATACTAATAGTCTTGAGATGGTGCTGGTCGATGAACAGGTTTCACAGTTTCATATAAGATGTTTTTGTTATTTATTCACTTTTTACCATTTGTCTTTATTTCTTTTTAGGCATGTGCTTGGTTATGCTTTGATATTTGTTTTTATAAATAATATATGTCAAGTGAGATAGCTTATTTCTCTGACTTTTAATATTTTTTTGTACTAAGCAATTATGCATCTCATTTTCTTTATATTTTTTTCTACACCATGACCCGTTACGTGCATATAAGTTTTGCATGTGTAGAGGCTTTAAGAAGAGAAATTGATTCCCCTTTATTTTTTTTGATTCACATATATTTTTATGATTTTTCTGCTTATTGGTTGGAGTAAAATAGTAACCGAATAGATATGTTACTTTTTAAACTTTTCGTCTTCATTTTTCTTCAGGCATGTGCTTGGCTTTGCTTTCATATTTGGCTTTATAAATAATATATCTAAAGTGAGATTGCTCTCTGACTTTTATTTTTTTTTTTTATGCAGTAAGAAATTCTGCATCTCATTTTCTTAATATTATTTTCTATATAATGACCATGTTATGTGTATTTAATTTTCGCATTGTCCACCAGCTGCGAGAAGAAAAAATTGCGCGGATTTCATTGCGAAAATGGGAGCTCACTGGTGGCAACCACAATTCATGATTCCTTCGCCTCCCAAAGAGCTTTGAAAGTCTTCTACTTGGAGATGCGATGGGGATTTATCACGTGAAATTGTAGTCTCATCTTTATTTTTTTTTTTTTGCTTCTATTTTCTTTCCTTTTCATATTCATATGTAACAACAAAAAAGATGGTGAGTAATTAATAATACAATAACGTAAACATTAGGGCTAATTTACAAATAAAGTAATGTTTCATAAAAAATGTTTCATAAAAAAAATTAAAACCTGCAAAACCTGCAATAATAGATAAAAATACTTGTGTAGAGGTACACAAATTTTTAATTTGTGTATCTTAGAATCACCCTCATAGATAATAATAAAATTAAAATCTTTATATATCAAAAGAAGGTTGTCTTGGACTCCCATTTTCCCGCTGTTTTTAATGGCATTTTTGTTAATAGTTTGAATACTCTCTTCGATTACTGTGTTACTTATAACAATCACACTTTCATCTTTTATTCACTTCAAATCCGTAATTCAAACCATTTAATTTCAATTTTGAAGTCCGTTTTTGAATTTTTCTCTTCGGTTACAATGAAACTTTAAACAATCACACTTTCACGTGTTTTTCATTTCACATCCGTACTTCAAACAAATGGATTTCAAGTCCGTGATTTTTAATTATTATTATTAATAAGAAATATTGAAAATTCGTAGTTTCATTTTGACCGTATAGAAAACCCATTCCACTTCCACTTTGTTTTATTGCAATGGAACTGCTCTCTCTCGGTGTTCCAATGGAAACTCATGTCTTTTCAAGGTGTATATTTGCGGTTTCCCGAATCTGTGTTATCATCTACTTTGAAATTGCTTTCTCTCACTCTCTCATCTTCCTCTATCAGTTTCTGAATATGAAAAAACTCTTTGGTTTCCCATTTTCAACCCAACCTTTCTTCATTTTCCTCCGTATATTATTTTCCCGCTCATACTTTGCTAAACCTTATTCTTCTTCGCCTACTCTATCCGCCGAAAGGTTTCTGAGCTATACGTTTTGAGCTATTTTGCTTCGCCTATGCAAATTTTTTTTTCTTGAATCAATTTTTCCTTTCTTTTGCATGTTGCCATTTTTTAGGCAGATCGTTCAAAGCAGCTACAATTTTGGAGCTTGGACGTTACTGTTTGCGATCTTCCACCGTTGGACAAAGGTAAGGTTTAGTTTTTCGTTCTGCCATTGCTCTTTGCTGTGTTTTCTGCTTTTCGTTCATGGTTTATGGACATTTTTTACTTCCTTTATACCTTTTTTGAAATAGTTTTCCTGAATCCATTTTTCTTTTCTTTTGCATGTGTTTTCATTTTTTTTTTCCAGATCATTGAAAGAAGCTCCTGAATCGTTATTGTTTGCTACTTTCAGCCAATTTACGAAGGTGAGTTTTTATTTTTTCATTCTTTTTTCCTGTTGATTTTTTATATGTTTTCGTTCTTTTTTTTTTTCTTTTTTTAATTCCATTTTTGCTCTTTCTGAAATCCCCTTATTATGGATTTTTTTTGTTTGTTTATTTGGTGTGGTGTTGATGTTCACTGTTGATGCTTTTTCGTTCTTCAGATATGAAATCCTTAATTACTAAATGCACGATTTTGTTTGATTAATCTGTCGTTATTTATTTTGCCGGAAATGGTTAAAGCCATGTAGAAGAAATGTATGTATTTCACTAATTTTGCACCAATAATTTAGGAAAAAAAATTAAAGCAATGAAAATGTGGATTAATAGGTTCACCTCACCTATGATTGATTCTGGTGTGAAAGTTAATTCTGATCTCAAAAGGCCTTATCTTTGTGTATTTGAATTCTAAATCACTATTTGAAGGTTGCTCATGATTTTGGTGTGGATCCAATAGTTGGTGTAAACGAAGGAAGTGGAAGAAGGGGAGAAGGAAAGAAAAGTTGGAGTTAATTAATAAGGGTCCGTTTGGTGCACATGATAGGATGAGATATGAGAGTTGGATAGTGACATGATAGGATAAGAGCAGGATAAGCTCTTATCTTATCCTATGTTTGATGTACACCAGGATAAGAAGACAAATATGATTATTTTATCCTATCCTACGTTTGAGATGGACAAATTAGGGTAGGATAGGATATAAAAAATATTAAAATGACACAAACACTCTTATTACAAATTTAAATTATTTTTTTGCTTTTCAGCAAGCACGCATAAACAAATTTTTTTTATTAAAAAATATTAAAATTTATTTTACATAAAATAAAATTATTAAAAATATTAAAATTAATATCAAAATTACCACAAAAATTGTTATTATAGAGAGAGAGGAGGGGAGAGAGAGGGAGGAGAGAGAGGGAGGGGGGAGAGGAAAAGAGAGGAGAAAGAGAGGAGACAGAGGGGAGCAGGAGAGAGAGGGGTAGGAGAGAGAAAGAGAGGGGATAGAGGGGGAGCAAGAGAGAGGAGGAGAGAGGGAAGAGAGAGAAGGATGAGAAAGAGGGAAGAGAGAGGGAGGAGAGAGAGGAGAGAGAAAGAGGGGGAGAGAGAGGAGAGGGAGGGAGAAGAGAAAGGGGTGAGGGAGGAGAGAGAGGAGAGAGAGGGAAGAGAGGAAAGAGATAAGAGAGAGAGGTAGGAGAGAGAGGGGGAAGAGAGGTAGGAGAGAGAGGGGGAAGAGAGATAGGAGAGAGGAGAGAGGAAGAGATAGGAGAGAGAGGGAGGAGAGAGAAAGAAGGGGGGAGAGAGGAGAGAGAGAGGAGAGAGAGAAGAGATAGGAGAGAGAAAGAGAGGATAAATGAGGAATAAATTTTTTTATCTTATCCTATCACTCCCTAACCCAGCTCCTTCTCAGGATAAGAATTACACTATAAGGAAATGATAGGATAAACAACATGATAAAATTATCATATCATATTGGTACAACAAACACATGATAAGTGATAGGATAGGATAAAGTTATCATATCCCGTCTCTTATTCTATGCACCAAACGGGCCCTAACTGTAATTCTATATTGAATATTTTCTAAAATGGAAATCAGGAGCAGATTTTTCCCGCGAGCGGATACGTTTTTGGTCCAAAAGCATAAGCCTTGTCCGGAGATACATTTTTTCTGTTCGGACAACATCCATATATTGCATGGGCCTATCCATCCAAGCCTCAAGGCCCGCATTTCACAGGATAGGTTGACATAGGAATCTGATCACGATGGATTAGCCCGTAAAGGTAAAGGAAAAGATTCCACTCACAGCTCCCAGTGTCATGCACAACACAACACAACACAACACAACCGCGCACACGGATTCATTATGTAACAATCATAATTTCACAAGTAACAAACAAAACAAGTCTCATAGAGCTAAGATCTCCGTTACTACTTGGGGTTGGGGGTTTTTGGTTTTGTTAAATTTTCACTTTTATTCATTTATTTTTCATTTTGGTTTTGCCGGGAGAAAAGAAAAAAAGAGGAGGAAAGGTGAAAGAGTGCGAGGCCCGCTCACAATTTGGCATCAAATTTTGAAAACCACCTTCACTTTCACCCTTGAGCGCGCCTCTTCTTCAACTCCAATTTCATTTCGCGATTCATTTCCCCCCCTTTCTCTCTTTTCCAATCTCAATCTCTACTCTATTCCTTCCAATTCCATTCTAGGGTTTCTCTCGCCACTAGGGTTCCCAATTCACTACTCCTTTCCCTTCCTCCCTTCCCCAAACATGGCTACTGAAACCCTAGAAGATAACAACCCTCCAATTCAAGACAAAGATGACGACCAGCCCAAACCCCAATCAGACGAAAAGGAAGCTGCTGAGGAATCCAAAGAAGAAGTAAACGAAGAAGCAGCAGAAGAGGATACGAAAGAGGCTTCCGCAGAAGTTGACAAATCCGAAGAGAAGAATGAGAAAGACGAAGACGAGAAAGACGAAGAGAGCAATCAGGAAGAAGAAAAAGTAGATGAGAAGAAAGAGACCGAGGAGAAGGATGAGGATGATGAAGACGAAGATGAGAATGAAAATGATGAGGAGGACGAAGCTGAAACTGGTGAGAAGACAAAGGCTAAGAGGGGTCCCAAGAAGGGGAAGAAAGAAAGAGCTAGTAAGAAAGAGGCATCCTCAGAGAAGAAGGATCCTGCTACACCTGCAAGTGAGAGGCCAACAAGGGAGAGAAAAACAGTGGAGCGCTACTCTGTACCTTCACCTGCCAAGTCTGGAAGGTCCTCCACCAGTAAAGGTTTGATAATTGAAAAGGTACTTCTTTTTTTCTTTTAAATTCTGGTTTTGGTTTTGAGGACTGGAGTAAATTGTTTGTGATTTGATCTTTTGGGTTTATATCTGTTTCAGGGACGTGGTACCCAGCTTAAGGATATCCCAAACGGTATGTTTTATGCCTTCCTTAATTAATTACTTCAGCATTTCCACCCTGTTGTTGTAGCCTGGTTTGTGATTTGTGGGAATTGGGATCGCATGTATGTTTTTTATTGGCATTGCATTCTACTTTCTCTGGATTTCCTTGGTTGCATTGACATCATGAATAATGTTGCTTGCTAATAATTAACGGATCAAATAATTTTGAATATTATTTCAGGCATCCCATGATTAGATCAGGAGTTTCAGCATTTGCATTTTAGGATGCTATCTTGGTTTACTTATAGTTGATGTTGTTTCTCTCTGTTCCTTCCCTTTCTGATATGCTTTTCATACTCTGCATTTCTTTTCAGGATTTCATTAAAATTAAAATGATTTAGGCTTGTCCCTGTTTCAGTGATTTTAGTATGCATGGTTATAAGGTTTTTTAGATGCCTTGCTTGGTTGCTCCCTCAATTATGCTGTTTCTTAGATCCAGGGAGATATGTTTCTTGTTTTGAGTTCAGGTAGTCCTGACCTGAGATCGTGGGGGACTGTTTACACTGAGTGCTGTCTGATTTGATTGCAGAAGTCAGTCTTGATTGTGGCAGATAAAATATAAACTGATTGAATAATTTCCTAAAGGAAGCTTTGAAGAGTGTTATTAGTTTTTCTTGCTTTCTCCTAATATATATCAACCTTTGGTTGAAATCTATTGCTTATTGTTTTTGGTGTTTTGTTTTGTTTATGGCTGGGTGTGCCTTTGTTCTGCAACTTTTCAATTTGAATGTCTGAAGTGAGAGAAAAAAGGGCAACCTGGTGTAGGCTACTTTACCTTGCATTTGCAAGAGGTTGATTCCACAACATGAACCTATAACCTCCTAGTCGTATGGCAACGATAACTGCTGTGCCAAGGCTCCCCTTTAATGTCCGAAGTGAGGAATGGCAAAAAGTTCTGCTGTTGTTAAATTCACTCCATTAGTTGTCATACACTCATACTGGTTCAGTGGTTTAAACTTTGCACTATGATTTTGGTTTATCTTTTAGCATGCAGTAGATTCTTGGTACCGGTTAGCCATAGAATATTATCTTTATAGATTTGAAAATTGGTTGATAATTTACTTTTCTTTATCTGTTTTCTACATCAGTGTTGCCCAACCAAGTTATTTATGTATAATCTGTTTCATTTCAGTGGCTTTCAAATTGTCAAAGAGAAAACCTGATGACAACCTGCACATGCTTCATAATATACTGTTTGGGAAGAAAGCAAAGGTGATGTTCCTTACATTGTTAGTGTTGTTTTTGATAACTTCCATTTTCTATGCATGGTTTTTTTTTCATCTGTTAAAGGTGCATGAATCCCCTAACGCCGTAGCTATTCCTGAATGATGTGCAGGCACACAATTTAAAGAGAAATATAGGCCAGTTTTCTGGTTATGTGTGGGTTGAAAATGAGGTACTTTTGTGTTAGTTATTATACTATGTTTGTCTTCTATTCTTAACCATACAGATAAATCATAATGGCTTTGTGTGTTCATATTATCTTCTCATAAAAATATGAGTATCTGAGGCTGTACCTAACTTGCCGTTAAAAAAATATGGCTTCATAATTCTTGGCAGGAAAAGCAGAGGACCAAGGTAAAGGAGAGGATTGACAAATGTGTGAAAGAAAAATTGGTGGACTTCTGTGATGTTCTCAATATTCAAATAAACAAAGCCAATGTGAAGAAGGTATGAGTTGGTACAATATTTTTTCCATTCAAGAAGGAAATTTAAGTACTTTTTTAAAAACTCTATTAATAAATGAGACATACTTTCAGGAGGAAACTATCTGCAAAGCTGTTGGAGTTTTTGGAGTCCCCACATGCTACAACTGATGTTCTGCTTGCTGAGAAAGAGCAGGTTTATTATATATTGATGTAGATTATTTATATATGGGTTAGGATCAATTGACACCTTTGGGTGTTGTAACTTAAATAATCTTGATGGTTGAATAACATTTCATTGGTTGAACTGTTTGATTGAAGGCACCCATCAAAAGATCATTGTTTTTATTTGTTATTTAATTATTTTGAAATTGAAATAGTTTCAGTCCAAGTATCTTAAAATTAACTTTAATTACTGTATACTTTTCAAACACGTGAGAAAATCAACCACACAATTGAAAACTTCTTGGTGCCCAATAGTTATATTTGGCATGCAAGGTCAGTATGACAACTATAATTCAACAGTTGGATCAATGAAAATTGTTTTCTATGAAGTAATTATTTGTGTGTATAGTAATAGAGTCAATGGATCCTGACACATTGTATTAAAATGTTGTTTACTTGTTTTTATTGGTTTGACTTTTTAATGTGGTAAGTCTTTTGAAGCTTGCTTTGATTTTAACAGAAAGGTAAAAAGCGAACCAGAAAGGCAACCCCTAGCAAATCACCTGGGGAAGCATCTACTGAAACACCTGCCAAGGTATTTTCTCATTACTATATTTTGACTTCTTTCTGGCTTGGTGTATATATGTTATGCACTCCTTTGATGAGCAATCTGTTAACCCTTCCAAAAAAACTTTCTATGACAGTACCAGTCGAAAAATGTCATTAATGCTTGTTTACATTAATTGATTCCATCAATTGTAATATACTGTTTGATTTTCCTAGAAACAGTTAAAAGTTCCTTTTTGTTGAATTTCTATAGCTGTTAGATATTTAAATAATGAATTCCGTGGATTGTTATGACATTATACCTGTGGTTCAATGTCCTTAGTTTATTCTATTTATTAGGGAGGTGGGGTTTTTTTTTTTTATCTAGTTTAATGCTGAAAGGTGAAGTGGAGATGTAAATCATAAGATCTAAGCAGTGTAGATGAACTGGAGGAATACTTTTGTTGTGATTTGTAATAGAAAAGTACCACTCATACTTAAAAGAAAAATTTTACCATACAATTATATGGCCTACAATGTTGTATAAGGTTGAATTCTGACAATAAAGAGCTAACAAGAAAACAAGCTCAATGTTGTAGAGATGAAAATTTTGCAATGGATTGGTTGTTTCACAAGAGAGTTATTAATGAAATGAATAGAGAAAAAGTTGGGGTACCTTTCCATTGTAGAAAAGTTGGTATAGTCTTCTCTTGGATGGTTTGAGCATGTGTGGAGAAGATTTGTTGAAGCACCGGTAAGGAGTGTAGATTAGATGGAAGATAGTTCAATAGTTAGAGGGAGAAGGAAATCAAGGAAAATTTTAAGTTATACTGTTAAAGAGATTTAGATTTAAAGGCTCTATCATTGGACTTGATTCATGACAGGACATTATGGTGTCTGCTTGATCTATATAGATGACCCCACTTGGTAGAAAAAGTCTTTGATTGTTGTTCATACAGAAAGGTGAAGTAGTTAATGGCAGAATGTATCTGTTAAATATTATCTCTATATATTTTCTTCAGTTCCTTGTTCTCTGTATTTGCTGTCAGTTTGGGCTGCTAAAATTAGGAATGTAGTGACTCAACACCTCTGAAGCACGGGTACTCCAAAATTGGAGGAGTACCCGTACCGGGTACGGGTACGGCTTGGGTACGCGTGGGTACGTACCGGGTACTCATGGGTACGGGATTTCAAACAAAAAAGAATGGGTACGGGATTGGGTACGGCTCGGGTACGTTTTCGGTACTCCTGTACCAAAACTACGCCGTTTTGAACGAAAATTCAGTTTTCTTTCCTTCTTTTAATTCTGATTTTGTAAATTAGAAACCCTATTGACCCTATTGAGCCCGTGCGTCCCTCCCTCACTATTTTCCTGCTGTGTGTGTCGCCTCTAACATCATTGCACCACTGCTCCGTCTCGTCCGCCACCGTCTCGTCCACACCACCGCTCCCGATTGTTTCTGTTATGTAATCTGCATCCTCTGCTCCAAACTGTGTTTTTGTTGCTGCCCTATTGCTGTTTGTTAGTATCCTCTGTTTCAAACTGTTACTTTGTTGCTGCCCTGTTCTGTTTGCTAGTTCTGATTCATTTTGATTTTTATTAGTTTTATTTTCATAGAATTAATGATAGAATTATATATATATATATATATATTAAATTAAATATATATATATATATATATTAACGTACCCGTACCCTAGTTTTTTTAAAAACCCCGTATCCCGTACCCGTATCCGTACCCGGTACTGGTACTGTACCCGTATCAGTGCAACACAGCTCAACACTCAAGAATTAATTGCTGTCATTTGGTGGTTGCTGAGTTGTTCTTATAGTGGGGATGCCAATTCTGCAATGAGATAAACAGCATATCTTGATTTCCTATTAGGTTTCTGTATTCTGTAAATTGTAAAATCAAAGAATGCTTCTCAGATTTTCATCTTGGATATATATATTTTAATGCTGTTCTATCTTCAATTAGAACCTTGTTGATTAACATAGATTATTAGTTACATTTTTTTGTGACTTCTTATATTTCATTGTCCAATTTTATCTTCCATTTATTTCTTGTGGAAGATTTGGACTGCAAAATTTTGCTTATTCTGCAAGAGTGTAACAAATGATTTGTTTCAAATATGTATTTTTAATTACTTCTATACATTTTATCTTGATCTAGAAGCAAAAGAAATCTTCTCAATCTGGGAAGAAGAGAAAACAGTCTTCTGATGTTGATGAGGATGATAAGGCTGAACTTTCAGATGCAAAAGATGAATCTCAGGAAGATGAAGATGTTGCAGTTCCAAATAATGAAAGTGATGATGAGGAAAGTAAATCAGAGGAAGAGGAAGATAAATCAAAAGCTCACAGGCGTACTTCCAAAAAGATTGGGAAGGAAGGTTCAGTTGCTAAAACTGGAGATAAAACCACAGCTGTCAAGAAAAGATCTGAGAAAGCTGCCAAAAGCATTGAAAAAACCCCAAAAAAATCAACTTCAAAAAAGACTGTTACTGAGCATGATAGTGCTTCTGCCTCCCTTTCCAAGTCAAAGCAACCTGCATCCAAGAAACAAAAAACTGTGAAGGAAAAGGAGGACATTAAGGGGAAGGCTGCAAGCAAAAAACAAACAGACAAGTCATCAAAGGCTTCAGTTAAGGATCAAGGTGTGTTGAATACATTCTCCCTCTATACGTATGATGATGCCCTCGGTAGACTGTTATACTTTATCTAGTGTCATTTGTCAGTCTGATGGTTGCTCAAAAATTATTTTTTTGAAACCTTTGATTAATTTTGCTTGAGTAATCCTGTCAAACTATCCCTGAGAAACTTTTCCTCTAATACCATGTTACATATGAACAAGATATGCTAAAAAGACTTCCAATTTTACAAGGTTTTATTTTCTTATTTACTTATTTACCCATGTCTTTCTGATGCCCATGTTAGGAAAAGGTAAAAGTAGTAAGAAGGCCAAGGCAGAACCTAGTAGGGAAGACATGCATGCAGTAGTTGTTGATATTCTGAAGGAAGTAGATTTCAATACTGTAAGTATTGCTTCTGTGGCAATTCATGTTTAGTATGAATGTTTGGAGTTTTCTAATTTTATTTGTTTATAATATTTTATACTTCCCTTGATGCAGGCAACTTTGTCTGATATCCTCCGGCAACTTGGTATGAACTTTTTCATGAAAAAATTCCCTCCATGAAAAAGATGGGAAATGTTTTCTTGAACTCAGCCTTTTTGTTTGTAATGAAATGTTGACAGGTACCCACTTTGGCCTGGATTTAATGCATAGAAAAGCAGAGGTGAAGGATATCATCACAGATGTGATTAATAACATGTCAGATGAGGAAGGTGAAGGTGAAGAAGCTGAGAATGATGGTGATGGTGATGCAGATAAAGAGGATGATGACGGTGATGATGATGATGCTTGATTTAGTTGGGGAAATAATATTTGACCTCTGCAGAAATTAGAGGCATGCGGGTCGTCCAATAGCTAGATTTTTATCTTCATGATTCTCCTGTCAACTGTCTCTACAGGTTAAGCTATGGTAGATATTTGGTTTGAGTTGTGACCTTTTGCATGATAGATGCTCTAAAACTAGGTTTGTACTTTGTACCATATTAGATTTAACCCGTTCATCTGTATTACTGATGTTACCTTTTATTTTTCATATTGAATAGTTTGTTTTTCACTATTGCCTGTAAACATTATTGCCTTCTAATTAAGGTCAACGTTTCATTTATTTGTTAGAGCTAGATTGTGGATCTTTGAAAATTTAGATGATTGTTTTCTTGCTGATAAGCGCAACCCTTACTACATCATGATTCCCATTTTGCAATGTGAATTGGGGATTCAAATCTAGTGGTTTAAATAGGGCATACTGGAACATTTGATGTTCATTTCCTTTCATTGATCTTCTCAAGGTTAAGATTGTTAGTGTATTACCAATCCTTTGTTCGGCGTTGTAACTGCTTGATTATAACATGAGTATATTCTACTTTTGCCCTAGGGTATATACATACATGCTCAATCAATTTCGAGTGTTAAGGAATAATTATATTGATTCACGGCTTGTTTGGTAAAAACATTGTTTGTGTCACGAAGCTTTTGAATAAAAAACGTTTTGAATACGGAATAAATTAATCTATTGCATTTCTTTCACTATAACTTTGTCAATGAGACTGGGCAGTTAATTTCTCCGTGCATTGCATTTTTGGTGCATGCAAACTATTTGCAAGATTATACCCTTATTTAAATGCTTGTCAATATTATAGCCTTATAACCACTGATGGGTTCAATTGCCAAATTGGAATTGGTGAATCGGTTGAAGTATCTGATTTATTTGATTTAAAAATTGACTAATTTCAAAATTAAGATAATTAATCCAAAATTGGATAAAATTAATTAAAAATCAGTGACTGTTCACTGTTTTGTTATTTTGAGATTTTATTTAAATAGAAATACTTTTATCTAATGTCGTTAAAGATGAATTACAAGATATGAATTATGATAAATTATCTTTTATTTTATGATTTTTTACAAGATATCAAGAATATGATTTTTTTTTGTTAATTTAAAATTTGATATGACTTAATTTTCAATATCTAATGTTTTACTTTTATCTGTGTGTTTATAAATTATATGTGAGGAATAAGTTACACCATTATAAGTTATATTAATTTTTTAAAAAATATTTTAAGTTATAAAAATCATTTTCATAAAATATTTAAAGAAAATGTTTAAAAAATTAGATTATCTTTCAAAATATTTTCAAAATTAAATTTAATTAGTTTTTAAAAAATAAAGTCTTTTTTTTGTTTTCATAATTAAAATTTAGCAACACATCAAATTATTTTTTAGAAGAACTACGTGACATTGAGTTCTTTACTGCAACTGTTGTTGATATATAGAAGCAAGATTTCCTTGTCAAGTCAAATGAATTATTTCTCTAATTTTGTCCTTGTACATTTTTTAAATTTATTTTATCTCTTGATTGTAGATGATGTTCTAATTTATTTTGTAGGTAACATAAATAAATTCAAAGTTAATAATTTCTTTGCACAATTAATTAGAGGTTTTAGGATGGATCTGTTAGAGTGTTGTGAGGTTCAGTCTCCGTCCTTCCCTATACATAACTTACTCCTGAATTTAACTTTGATTTCGCAGACCAATTTTTTTCATTTTAAAGATTTTTCAATTTTTTCTAAAATAAAATTGGTTTGTCAACTCCTAAACCACTTTAAACCTTAAATTTTTATATTTAAGGCCCATTTTGGATGCAACTTTTGTAGAATAACTTCTAGGTAAAAAAATAATAGAATGAAAAAAAGAGGTAAAATGAATTTAACTTCTCCATAAGTTGAAATTAGTTACTTATGGAGAAATTAATTGGGAGAATATTTATGGAGAAGTTAAATTCATTTAACCACTTTCATTCATTATATTATTTTTCACCTAAAAGTTTTTCTGCAGAAGTTACATCCAAACCGGTCCTAAATGTGGGTCATTACACTTTCCATGGACCAAGTAGGGAAAATAGAGAAGAGACCAAGGACACATGTGCTGAAAATTACATTATCTACCTTTTTAAAGTCATTCTCTCTTAAAACCACTCCAGAAATCTGTATCTCAGTTTCTAAACCTTAGGAGTCAGTTATTAAGCTCTATATTGTATTAGTTGAATCTACTCTTTGAGTGATATTAAGAGTTATATATCCATAAAAAAACACCATATTTCATAATTGGTTGTGTATCCCCAAACTATCTAGTGAGAGTTAGTGTTGGTTGAGCAACTGTGTAGCTGGTTTAAGCCTAAATGGTTGGGGTAAAAGAATATTTAGTGTTTCATAAGCTCTATCAAATGGACTAATGGAGAGGCCCATGAGACCCAACAAATGTATAGTTGTAGACTTAACCAAGAGTACAATCATAGGATTAGAGAGTGTGTTTGTGTATTGAGAATTAAGAACCCTTTTTCCTTCCAACTAGAATCCCATAAAAAAACATAGGTGAAGCTTGAATGTCTTAACTCTGGGCCTGTTTGGGTAAAACTTCTGCAGAAGTACTTTTAGGTGAAAAAAAATAGCATGAATCAAGGAGGTCAAATGCATTCAACTTCTCCATAAGTTAAAATTAGTTACTTTTAGAGAAGCTAAATGGGAGAGCTTTTCGAGGAGGTGGTCTACAAAGGCTAATTTTAACTTATGGAGAAGTTAAATCCATTTGACCTCTTTGATTCATGCTATTTTTTTCACCTAGAAGTACTTCTGGAGAAGTTGCACCCAAACAGGCTCTCTGTCATTAGTGTCTTTACTTTGTCTTCTTGTTGTCGTGTTTCCTTGCTTTTTCTCGTTGTTGTGTTTTGCTTTATCTTGGCATTAATCTAATCTTCCAACTAACATAAAATTTTGTAATTTGATAATTATTACTTGGTCGCCATGGGAACGATGATTACCTCCAAAAGGGCTGTGCCCATTTTTCAAAATTAAAATAGAATATTATATATATATATATATATATATATATATATATATATATATATATAGAGGAGGGATCAACTTACACCAGTGTAAGTTACACCAAGTCTTACACCTCTAATAACTCTAGATCGAATGTGATTTTTATTAATCCAACCATTGTATTTTATTTATTCATCATCTTGATTATCTGTGTAAAATTTCATAAAATTTGAATACTAATAAACTAATAATCAAATGGTCCCTTTTTTTCATATATTTCAAATGTATATATGACGTTAATCTTGAGACATCTCAATGACATATCAAATAATTTTGGATTAAAGTAAAATTTTATATGTATGATCTATATGATAGTAACTTTCAATCCAACGGTAGACTAATTAATACAATGATCTGATAAAAAGTTATTCAGCAGTGTAAGACTTGGTGTAACTTACACCGGTGTAAGTTGATCCCTCCTCATATATATATATATATAAAATACACCCCAATAAACCCCTCATTAATAGTGTTATTCATATCTTCATCAATATCAAACTTGACCATTATAAAGTATCAATACCCTATATCTATAAAATCAAATCCTCTAGACAATTTTCAAATAACATTAAGCTTATCCCTCATCACTATGTATTCAATATTGTTACTAGAGGTGTCAATTTGGGTTGAGCTCGGTGAGCCAATCCGGCCCAACCCGACTCACTGGTGGGTTGGGTTGGTAAAATATAGACTCACATTCTCGCGGGTCAAAAATGGGTCAACCCACTTAACTCGCGAGCCAAGGTGGGTTCGAGCCAGGTTGAGGTGGGTTGGCTCACTTTTTAATTTTTATTTATTTTTTATATTTTTTAAGTAATTTTTATAATTTTTTATATTTTTCTTACTTTTTTATCATTATTTTATTATTTTTATAATTTTTTAAATTAGGTAAGCCAATCCGCTTAACCCACCAACCCGCGTGGGTCGAGCCGAGTTGGTATTTTTTCAGCTCACCAGAAAAAGTGAGCCAACCCGGCTCGGCTCACTTTTAGCCTAACCCGTGGTGAGCCAGCTCGAGTGAGTCGGGTTGGCTCACTTTGACACCTCTAATTGTTACCAAGCAACGTGTTGCTCTACAAGGAGCATAAATCCCATCAAGCCTTCTCAATGAAACATTTGGAAAAAGTTCACTTCCCCTCCCATACTCGATCCTCACCAACTTTTGACCTATGAGATCTGTTATGGATTTGGATCATCTCCTATTATAGGACAAGTCCTGTATAGGAGAGAGAAAGAGAGAGAGTATGTGTGAGATCCACTTGTGTATGTGGGATCCACGTATATCCTCGCTCTTTCTATCCTGATCCATCCGTTACCACCTTACTCTAAAGGAGCTATTTGCCTCAAAGCACCTTATCTTAGAAGGTCATGGCATAAGGTCAAGACAATTCTCTCTTCGAGAGGATCATACTAAACACCAATCTAAAATAAATTACTAATATTAACATGAAATATCAAATTTTAAGAAATATTAAATACATAACTTTAAACAATCTTGACATAATAAGAAAAAAATTAATTAATTTAATTTAAATAATAATATTTAAATGAATAAAAATATTAAAAATAAAGCAGTTTTTAATATAAAAAATCACGTGATATATTAAAAAATAAATTAGAAAGAGTCATCATCGTGAAAAGAAATCAAACATGTCCTCATGAAAAGCAAAGACTTGCACACATTTCACCACCAACGTCCGACAAGCCAAACGAATCCTTGGGGACTTGGGCTTAGTGCTAGTTTGGCAAAGCATTCCATATGCAAGACTCGCGTTTCATTCAGAGACCCCTGCATCGATTACTCGGGAAGCACCAAAGCCAAGAAAGCATCGACGCTTCATGACAAATTGGCGTTGTAGGTAACAATGTTGAGTTGATTCATGGGTTTTAATTGCTTCCTAAAACAACGTTTAAAAGTGATAAAAAAATAATAAAAAAGTATTTTATTGGAATTTTACCTTTGTAAAGAGATATTGGAAGCAACCAAAGAGAATTGACCCATTGTAAAGATAAAGTGTTTAGAGATGCTTGTACTGGACAAAGTAAAAAATGAGTGATGTGTACAAATGAGTCTCATTGGAAGTACTCAAAGAGGATTGCTCCGTTAAGAATGCTCTTAACCCACATACTATAGTTTTTGTGTGTGTGTATTTTTTTTTAACTTTGGACATGGTTTTACAATGTAAAAATATGCTAATAGTGTGTTTAGTTTACACGGAGGATCCAAAACAACGCTATTCTCGATAGCTCATGCTTTTGATACAAATCAAAACATACTAAATCGAACACACTATTAACCATGTGTGCCTTTTGACTCTACGTTGGAAGCTTCTTTATAACGCACCCAATTGTCCACATATTATTGCATAAAATTAATAATTGTTTCATCGGTCACTATAAACAAAAAAGTCCATGCCGTGCTATTATCAACAAAGTTAGATTCATATATGCACTTCATTCACTACTACTCCAAATTAATTTATGATTAATACGCTTTAACTAACAAGGTGGGATAAGAATTTTATATTTATTTCTTGCTTTTGACGAACTGAATTAGCGTTGATAATCAACCTGGAAATTAAATAAACATTTTACGTACACGATACAACATTTTAATAAAGAAAAATCTAGACATGCTAAAAAAAAACCAGGTGATTAGTTCAAGTTGTATATGTTTGATTCCCCTTAAATAGAGTTTTGAGTTTAAGTCTTATGTATGGAAAAAAAATCCCACGGAAAAACTAGCCACGTTCAAAGTAGGATTGTCCTTTTTTGGTTTAAACCATAAGTATCCTCCCCACAAACCAATCGTGTTTGAGTTAGGAACATCACATCAAAATGGGATGAAGATTTTTTTTCATGTACAAGTCTCGAATATGAGATATTGCTTAAAGGAATCAAACCACTTGAACCAACCCGTTGATACACAGAGGATTGTTATTGAGAAGTCTAACTAATATAAATATATTAATAGTTATATTTAATCTGATTAAAGCAATATATAATGTTTTGATTGCAAGTGTGAATATGAATGCTAGAGACTGAGCGAATGATTACGTCACAGAAACATTCAATGGATTTGAGCAAGAAAAACAGCTATGCAATATTCGCGCATTAAATTGCATGTATAAACTATGAAAATGGCCATAAAAATCTGTCCCTACATTTTGTTATTAAAGAAAATGTTGATATAAACTTTTATCTACCTCTTCCTATATAACTTCTCTAAACCCAACACCAAATGGGTATGCGGATATTAGATGCTTAATACTTTTTGACTCGCCTCAACATTTTCTGCACTGAAGATTCAGGTGAAAAACAGAGTGAGTTTTGCACCTTGTTTTTGCATATCCTTTGCCAGTTACAGAGCTTTTCCATGCATGACTTGTTCATTTTGTCAGAATGAAACTTTTTCCTTTGGCATTCTTTTAAATTGTTTTGAATATAAATCTCACACACTTTTTATATTTATTTTGGTTCTTCAAAGGTTCTTAATCACGTGATGGCAAAAAATGAACTTCATGTAAAGCAAGGAGAACCAACTCGAGTTCAGCCTGCAGAGGAAACAGAAAAAGGGCTTTACTTTCTTTCAAACCTTGACCAGAACATTGCAGTTCCAGTTCGCACGGTTTATTGCTTCAAATCAGCTTCTAGAGGAAATGAGGATGCTGCACAAGTTATTAAGGACTCCTTGTCAAAGATTCTTGTTCCTTATTATCCTATGGCAGGAAAGTTGATGATTGGTACAGAAGGGAAGTTGATAGTGGATAACACAGGGGAGGGTGCTGTATTTGTTGAGGCTGAAGCAGATTGCAACATAGAAGACATTGGGGACTTAACAAAGCCTGACCCTGATGCTCTTGGGAAACTGGTTTATGACACCCCTGGTGCTCAGAACATACTTGAGATGCCTCTTATGGCAGTTCAGGTTTGAAATACTTTATCAATAGTCATTAAAATAAATATGTTAGATTCTAATTGCAATATTAAACTTTTGTGATGTGCTTTGTTATCAAATATGATCAAATTTTTATTAAAAGAATATAGGATCTAATAATATCAATATTGTCATTTCTAAAAAAAACTTTTTGGACTATTTATTAATTTTTTAACAGGCACTGATTAAGGGCATCATGTATACATTCTTTAGTAATCTCATTATAACTAGTCTATGATCAATTAATGAGATAAATGGTTGAGTTTTTAAAAAATGGACCAATAAGATGTTAAAGAATGTGTTAAAAAAGAGTGTGTTGTTGCATTCCTCGTATATTTATGTGTGTGGTGTTCTTTCCGGCAAAAGCATACATATATCTAAGATGCTAAATCATTTACTAGGTGACAAAATTCAAATGTGGGGGATTCACTTTGGGACTAAACATGATTCATTGCATGAAAGATGGACTATGTGCCATGGAGTTTGTGAATGCATGGAGTGAGACAGCTAGAGGTTTGGACTTAAAGATTCAACCCTTTCTTGATCGAACCATAATCAAAGCACGTAACCCTCCTAAAATAGAGTTCCAACACCATGAATTTGATGAAATTGAAGATATATCAAATACTAAAAAACTTTATGAAGAAGAAAATATGCTCTACAGATCCTTCAGTTTTGATTATAAGAAGCTTGAATTGCTTAAGAAAAAGGCCACTGAAGATGGGGGTAATAGAAAAGTGCTCTACTTTTGAAGCCCTCTCAGGTTTTGTATGCAGAGCTCGAACTGAAGCCTTAAAAATGCATCCTGATCAACAAACAAAGCTACTCTTTGCAGTTGATGGAAGGTCAAGATTTGTGCCCCCAATACCAGAAGGATACTTTGGCAATGCTATAGTGTTGACAAATTCCCTGTGTAAGGCAGGTGAACTATTGAATAATCCTCTGTCATTTACAGTGGGATTGATTCGCAAGGCAATTGACATGGTCACAGATAGTTATATGAGATCTGCTATTGACTATTTTGAAGTCAAAAGAGCCAGGCCTTCCTTAACAGCCACCCTATTGATCACAACTTGGACTAGGCTATCTTTCCACACTACAGACTTTGGTTGGGGAGAACCTTTATGTTCTGGTCCTGTGACCTTGCCAGAGAGAGAAGTTATTTTGTTCTTATCACACGGTCAAGAAAGGAAAAGCATAAATGTGCTCCTAGGTTTACCTGCTTCTGCCATGGAAATTTTGAAGCACTGATGATGCAGGTGTGAAAGTGTAGCATGGTACATATCTTTTATGTATCAATCTTACTAAGCCATTGAATTATCTCCTTAAATTTGTAATAAATGCTTTCATTAATTCTAATTATATGTGTCATGCAAATTGGAATGCTATGTGAAGCAGCATTTCCCATGCTGGTAGTGTGCTTCCATTTGACTTGATTGTAAAAGTACGAATTACATAAGAATCATGTGGCTACTTCTTTTATTAATCATTTATGCTTAATTTCAGTTTTGGCCCCTCTAATTTGAACTATGGGAAATTTTAACCCCCAAGTTTTTTCGAGCAAATTAATTTCCTATGTTATTAAAATTAAGCAAATTTGGTCCCCTTTGTCTACTACCTAAAACTCTAAGATTCTCATTTTCAATACAAGTATTTAGCAATTTATGATAGATTTGAAATATGAAATAATTTTAAAGGTTCAAAAGTAAAAAAAATAATAATAGAAACTTGATAAAATTTTAAGGATTTTGTAGGATGTAGAATTATGGTGTAAAAGGGGCAAAATTTTTAGATATTTTCAATTTTAGGTGAAATTTTGATTGGTAAGTTTTGGCCTTAAGAAGATTTAAAACGATTTAATCAATTCAATTTGTTAATATATTGAGTAATAAGTGAGAATTTGAGGGTTTTAGTCTTTTGGGTAAAATATAATTAACAGAGGCACTTAATTTGCTCGGAAAAAACTTGGCAAACCAAAATTTTACATAACCCAAACTAGAGGGACTGAAAGTGCAATTAAAACTTCATTTTATGATAAATAAAAATCAATCCATGTTTTTCACCTTTCATCCTCTCACATTTTTCTTTACACATCTTTTCCTTTCTTTCTTCTTATTTTTTTCCATCACATCACTTACTCTACTCAATAATATTGATGCATATTCTGCATTAAAGTGGCCGATTAATAATGAAGACAACATGTTATTGTACATTGGTCCCAATATAATTCTAGATGATTCAACTATGCATAGTAATGATGATCGAAGTCAACTCGCATAAGAAATAAAATGGAAAAGATGGAGTCTGATTCAAAGAAAAATGTAACCATTGTCATCGAGCATGCCACAATCGTCGGCTTTGTTCACGATATATAGAGGAAAAGCAGGCCCTTTTTCATGAGTATGAGAATGAGCTTGATCCATGATTATGCTTTGGTTATTCTACACATGTAATTGTTGTTGTGACCCATAAATAATTAAAATATTTATTTTTCCCTTTTAATTAAAAACATTGGTGCCATTAATAAATTTTTTTAATAAAAAACAAAAATAAAAGGGAACTAAAACCAATGGATAATTAGTGAAATAAAGATTGATTTATCAATGTATATATTTTTAATAAAGAAATGAATCTTGCTTGAATGAAGGATCAAATTTCAAATACTATTTAAATAAGAAATATGACATTGAATCACATAAAGCTTTACGGTGGCACTAAAATTTTCTTAACAAAGTTTAGGTAGTATTTAAATTCTAGTTGGGTTAATTAACTTGGAGGTATACAACATCGTTTTTCAATTCATGATTGATCTTGATTGTTACATTGGTGATATACTTTTCTAGATACAATAGATTAACAAGTACAATCAATCATTTGAGGGGGAGGGAGAAGAGAACATAATGACGGCATCTATTCTTAGTATCATGAGGTGGGTTCCTTCTAGGCTTAAGGTCTTCATATTTGATTTTGACATGTGAATCACTTGCCTCTTTAGTAAACGTTTTGTTCAATTTAAAACCAAGAACATGTGGTACAAATTGTTTAGGAGAACTACCTTTAGATGGCATCTTGCTATATGCTAGAGACATAGGTGGGGCATTTTTCTAGGGATGAATCCAAGGCCCAGGTGTTGCGAGAGTAGTATTGGAATGGGGATGCATTGGTGGAGTACAATCAACTAGTGTTATTGACATATAACAATCCCCAATTAAAAAGGGAGATGAGTAAGCAGTGTTGGGTAAAGTGAAGGCATATTGGTGGCTGTAGATTCTGATGGGTAGTAATAAGATAAAACTAGATCAAAAGTTGCCTTTGGAGGCACATACTCCCTCCGGTCCTATTTATAAGAACTTTTTTTGGGTGAGTCTTGGTCCTTTTTATAAGAACCTTTTCATATTGTCTTATGCATTAATTATTTCTTGACCAAAATACCCCATTAGTGGAGGTAGGTGAGTAATTAATTAGTGGAGAAAGTATCACACAATAGAGTAATTAAATAGAAAGAGAAAGATAGTGGGTCTCAATAAATTCAAGGGCAATTCAGGAAATATGATACACATTCATGACAAATTTATTGCAACTAACTAAATTAATCAACTTCCTTAATCTGTGTGAAGTAGTTAAAAGGTTCTTATAATTAGGACCGGAGAGAGTAATACATTATTGGCTTTAGTTCTAGTGGTAGTAGAATTGTTGGTTGTTCATGCTCTACTTATATATATGTGACAAGGATGAAGTCCTCATCCCTCGACCCGTCCAGTGGTAATGTCGTCAATAACTTTTGCCTCTAGTGTGGGTTGAGATGGCGCAGACACTATCAACATTGCTATTCTATCTATTTTGTGACACTATGCATTTGAGGTTTAAAGGGAAAAATAAAAATTTGGAAAAATTTGGGGCAGAATGGAAATTTTAAAAATTCAATGCCTAAAAGGCAATTTCAAAAAGTTGTGGGGAAATTTTGTAATTTCCAGAAAATTGCAGGGTAAAATTGCAATTATAGAAAGTGTAGGGGCAAAACTACAATTTTTGAAAAGTTATGGGTTAAAATAGAAATTATTAGAAATATTGGGGCAGAATTGAAATTACCAAAAGTTTGGATGACGTGGCAAGTGTGGCAAGTGGCAAGTGGCAAGAAGTGATAGGGTCGACGTGTCAAAATTGACCCCTAAGTGCTGACGTAGCAGCTGACGTGGTCGTCTTCAACCTCTGATTTTTCGGCGATCGGAAAATGGATTTCTGGCGACGACACAGTGGTTTCCGGCGAAGGCGAAACTCACTATTTCAAGGTTTTTCAACTTTTTGAACACAATACAGGTGTCAGTTTCTTCAGAAAATGATCGGAAACTGGACTTTTAAGGGTAGCAACAGTGAACACCTCTGTAAAACTCCAAATTCTCACTGATTCCGAACACTCTTTCTCACTTAAACTCAACATCAAAATTTGGAACCTTGCTCTGATTACCAAAATGGCTTAGAAGCCCAAAGAAAAGAGAGAAAAACTCTCACTTTGAATTAAAACACTCAGTGTTTATTTGATGATTCAAAACACACTAACTTAATACATATATATAGGAGGTATAGCTAGTATGAATGCAAGAAAAGGCTATAAGTTGGTAGTTGTATTTGTAGCTGATGCCTTTTGACAAATTATGGTGGCTAGCATGCGTAGTTTGTTTTATTAGGCTATGTTTAACATGTCGTTTTCGTATCATCTTCCCTGGGTTGGAAAGGACTCGCCCTCGAGTTAAGCACTGCTTCATCATCAAAGTATGGTGAAAGGTCTACAACGTTTAAAGTGGCAGAAACTCCATGGGAACCCGGCAGCACTACTTTGTAAGCATTATCGTTGATCTTCTGCACAACTTTGAATGGACCATCAGCTCTGGGAGACAACTTGGCATTTGGTTGATTCGGAAGTCGTTCCTTTCTCAAGCTAATCCCAAGTAATTGGTAATCCCCCATCGTGAGCTTCCCAAATAATTGTTTCTCTCAATGAACATTGAGGAATGCACAGTGCTTTTCCTTTGAATAAGAATCCTTCATATCTGTGGTATTGCTAGAAAGGTTGAACATCTATAGAATTCTAGATGTTATAAAAATCAGGATCATTTTGATACAACTTTTTAATAACTTCAAATCCAACAACTTTGGTTTGAAGAGTTGAAAGTAGGGCATGACTTGTGCTTCCTCTTTCGTTACCTTGAATTGTTCCTTGGCGACCAAAGACACCGATGGCTTTGTTTCCTTCTTTCTTTGGTTGAATTCATTGGGTGGCAAAAGTGCCAACTTGATCTTCACTCCATCTTTCACAAAGGAGTAAGCATTTGCATAACCACCATACAAAGCACGACGCTCATATTGCCAGGGTCTCCCAAGAAGAAGATGGCATGTATAGGAAAAACATCATACCATACTTCATCTTGATATTTCTTTCCTATTGAAAAAGACACAAGGCAACATTTAGAAACTTTTACCTCACTCCCCTTGTTGAGCCACTGTAAGGTGTGGATGACTTTGTGTTTGTAGCTTCAACTTCTCCACCATGTAGTTTGATACTAGATTCTCATAACTTCCACTATCTATGATAACATCACAGACTTTTCCTTGAGTAGTGAAACGGGTGTGGAAGATGTTGTGCCTCAGCCAAGGTTCTTTTGTTGGTGCGGTATGTAGGCTTCGTCTAATCACCAATGATTCACCATGATCAACAATGAGTGTTCTTCATCATATATTGGCTTTTCTTCATCAAACACCGACTCTTTATCTTCTTCGGATGCTTCATGGCCTACTCCTTCAATAATAGTAACTATTTTGTGATTTGGACAATTGGAAGCTATATGTCCAAATCCTTGACATTTGAAACACTTGGTTGCTTTTTGGTTGGTCTCTTTGGTGGGCTTAGGAAGGTTTTTTTGGATGGGATATGTTGTTGGGTTTGTGGCTTACGGGTGTTTGTAGGGTTCTAGGAGGAGAAAGGTTGGTATGGGGATTTCATGGTTAACTGTTTTTCAGTTCGGATGGCTAGATGAATAACATAATCTAAAGTCCAATATTGCTGAAGTTGGACGTGGTGGGCAATGTTTGTGTTTAATCCTCCAAGGTGACGAGCTATTGTTTGCTCTTCCTTTTCTTGGATGTCGCACTTCATAATGAGCTTTTCAAATTCTCTAGTATACTCTTCTACGAACTAGGTCTTTTGCCGCAAGTTCTGCAATTGAATAAAATTATCTTGATAATAATGCTCAGGTAAGAACTTACGTGTAAGCTCGCGACGCATTTTCTTCAATGTCTTGATTTTACTCTTCCCTTCACGCTCACGCTTCTTCTTCAAATTTTCCCACCATACGAAAGCCTGCTTCTTCAACTTGACTGCAACAATCTTGACTTTTTATCTTCAAGGACTTCTTTAAACTCGAATACTCGTTCAACAGCTTGAAGCCAATAAAAAACCTCATTAGGTTGGAGCCTGCCTTCAAAATCCAGAATCTCCACCTTAATATCACTACTCTGAAATTGTTGTTTCCGAGAGTGATGATTGTCAGTATGTGGGGAATCACTTTAATCTGATTCTCCTTCTAAACGCCTTCTTTGTTCTTCAATTTGGGCTTGTTGAATTTCAACAGTGGCTTAAAGTTGTTGAAGTTGACGCCTCGATTCCTTCATCTCAATTTTATGGTAAGGTCTTTGTCTTGGTGGCATTTTGTAGGTTGAAAGTAGGCTAGGTATATATTTGAGGTTTAAAGGGAAAAAAAATTTGAAAAAAAAAATGGGGTAGAATGAAAATTTTCAAAAATTCAATGGCTAAAAGGCAATTCCAAAAATTTGTGGCTGCAATTTTGTAATTTTCAGAAAATTATGGGGTAAAATTGCAATTATAGAAAGTGTAGGGGCCAAACTACAGTTTCTGAAAAGTTATGGGTTGAAATGGAAATTATTGGAAATATGAGTGTAGAATTGAAATTACCAAAAGTTTAGATGACGTGGCAAGTGGGACAAGTGGCAAGATGTGATAGGGCTGACGTGTCAAAATTGACACCTCATGTGGCCGTCTTCAACCTTTGATTTTCCGGTGATCGGAAAATGGTTTTCCAACGACGACACAATGGTTTCCGGCGACGACACGATGGTTTTTGGCGAAGGAGAAACTCATTATTTCAAGGTTTTTCCAACCTTCTGAACACAATGGCGGTGTCGATTTCTTCAGAAAATGACAGGAAACTGAACTTTTAAGGGTGGCGGCTGTGAACACCTCTTAAAAAACTCCAAAGTCTCACTGATTACGGACACTCTTTCTCACTTAAACTCAACATCGGAATTTGGAAACCTTGCTCTGATTACCAAAATGGCTCAGAAGCCTAAAGAAAAGAGAGAAAAACTGTAACTTTAAATTAAAACACTCAATGTTTATTTGATGATTCAAAACACACTAACTTGGTACATATTTATAGGAGGTATAACTAGTATGAATGCAAGAAAAGGCTATAAGCTGGTAGCTGTATTTGTAGCTTATGCTTTTTGACAAACTATGGTGGTAGTTTGTTTTATTAGGCTATGTTCAACATGTTGTTGTCGTATCAAATCTTTGCAACTATTTGATTAGACCTACGCTGGTGAATTTCTTGTACGACACCATGGAATAAGATGACAAAAGCCCTTCCACTGAGACATTGGTTCAAATATAATTCCACCTCTAAGCCCATTGATGCACACACACACATGACATGTTTCATATGCTAATCTTCATCACTTTCCTTTTTAGTGTGAGATTGTGTGATTGATCTGGTTGGGATGACGGTCTTGGAATATGTTGTTGCATGCCAAATTGTCATATACATCGTCAAGTTGGCGCCATTCGACAATATGGATAAGTGGCACAACAACTCTTCATATTTGATGCCAATCCAAGATGTACTAGGGAAGTTGACCTAAACTTCAACTATGTATGATACCTATACAATCTACACACATCTGAAGTTGAAGTTCCAATCACAAAAAGGGGGGTTGAATTGTGATTGATTAAAATTTTCTGCAATTTCCTTTTAATACTTTATCTGCTCAAGATATTCTTGGCTTAGTATTAAAAGATGAACCACCAGAAGATTGAAGTTAAATATAATGTAATATGCAGAAGATAGAATTCCTTCTTGGGAATTTTGGAGAGTAACACTTACTTAGGTATTAAATAGTTTTCAAAATAGTTTCATGCACATGCGATAATAAAGGAGATTAGGGAAGAGAAGATTGCACACAGAGATTTTATACCGGTTCTCCTCTTCCAACCTGAGGCTACGTCCAGTCCCTACTCCAAGTAGGATTTTCTCACACAATAACCAAATTATAACTTTCTTGGGTACACTTTACCACTAGTATTCTTTCTAGCCTCTTCAGGCTTATCACAACTTCACTCACACAATTTACAGGCTTTACTCTCACTACAGAACCTTCTGCAAAAGATTCAGCCAAAACAGAATGCTGCAGAAACTATGATAAACTCAGATCAACCTAACTTGACAAACCTCTCTGAAAATACTCACCCCTTACTGTCACAAGAAGCACAATCAATTTCAAGCCTCCTTGTGACTTTACAAGATGAAATGGAAGAATAAGGTAAGTACAAGGCTCAAGATAAATACATATATTATAGACAATTGACTATGTTTCTTTCTATTTGGGAGAAGAAAAAATAATCAAGTCTCATGTTTGATTTGAGAATATTTTTTTTATTTCTTATTTTCTCTTTTAACTACAAAAATATCATATTTTTACTTTGTTTTTTATCTTAAAAAACGAGAAAAGCTTACAACATACGTACTCTCTTTCACATATACTTTTTAAAATAAACTTATTATTACACACCAAAAAACAAATTAATAAAATACACCAAAAAAAGTAAACTTATTATTACATGAAATTCATATAAGTCTCGGGACCCGGATTCCCTGCAGTCGGTTTTCCCTGCATTCACGCAGTCAGTGAATCCGGACCGTCCGATCTCCATCAAACGGTCTGGATTCACTGAATGCAGTGAAGTCGACTGCATACAATCCAAATTCATAAATTTGGAGTGAGTCTTACAAAAAAAAAGGAGTTCGACTGCTTAATTTAGTGAGACTGGCTTAAATTTATATATTAATTAAGAGTGTTTTAAAAAATGTATTGTTTCTTTCGAAAAACTGTATAAAATGCAATGAAAGTATAAAAGATATTTTTATTATTTCTTCTATAAATCTTTAAAATAAAAATAAAATAAATAAAATGATATTTTAATAATTATAAGCAAATATTTTTTTAGAAACCAAGGAAACCATTCTTTTCCATTGACAAAATGATAAAGGATGTTAATTCTTTTTTTTTTTTCGAAAAGTAGCGAATGGATACCAATCATTTGATTGCATTCTTGATTGATTCAAATAATTTTTATTATCAATAATCACCATGTTTTTTAATAAACCTTGATCGGTTACATTTGCATTCGTATGATGCTCGTACGTGATCCGTTCGTAAAGAATAGCAATGTAATCAATTTTTTGTATACATAATGTAATCAATTTAAGTTGTCTCATTTTTTTTTACTTTAAAACTCAAAAGCATCTTATAGTTTCCAAACCGTAATCGGAAATCTTGTCGGGCTGCTGAAAGAAAAACGAATGAATCAATAAGTTGAAATCCCAAAATCGAGCCCGGGTGCCGGTTTGGACATTTGGCAGTCTTGTAAGAGGGCCATACAATAAAATAAATATCGATATATAAGAATAAGCTAATTATTTTCATATAAGAATAAGAGCATTGTTTAATCATTCCAATAATTCGTCTCTGCACATGTTTATCTTTAGTGGCTTGGGCCCTCCTTTATATGTCAATTGTTATGGATGACTCTAGCGTTCATGAATATAATTCAGTCTACATTTTATTAGTTACTAGATTATTAAAGATAAAATGAATAATTTTGTTTTATTAAATAATTTTTATATGATTATTTGAATTTGATTTACAGATAAATATGAATTTACAATACAATCTATGTTAGTTTTGTGAGAGAGATATCTAATTTTGAAGGAAAAACTCTTATATTATACGGTACTATATGATTTGGATTTTTATTATTTTTAACTATGGATTTTTTTAACATGTGCAATATTGCACGGGATGAAAAATCAAAATTAAGTGGAAATATTTTATTAGAAAATGTAACTTTTCATACAATCAGTGCATTGAATGTTGTGATAATTGTAATTTTTAATAAAATATTTTCATTTTTTATTTATTATCCTGTGCAATATTGCATATAGGTTAGAAAAAACTGTTTTAACCAATATTTCATGAAAGTAATTGAAAATTAACCAGTTTAATATCAATCATTAATGAAATAAACGTTGAATTTAATGATCAAGAATTTAAATTACGGTTTTTCTAAGTTATGCAACATTGCACAGGATTAGGTGTAATAGGATTGAGTTTGGTCGGGTCTGACGCCGAACCGGTAGAATGGTGGCGGGTTGGGTTGGTTCGGTTTTGTTTTTTTTTATGAGTAACTCGACCCTAACCAACCCAAATATGTCCGAGTTTGGTTGGATTGGGTCATCGGGTTATGAGCATTTTTTCTTTTTAATTATAAAAAAATGTGGAAGATAAAATGAAATTAAAATATAAAATGAAAAAAAGAAAAAAACAGGAAAAATAAAATGTGAGGAGCAGATGAAATAGGGTTTGGGGAACCACCCTTGCTTGTGTTGCCGCTGCGTCTATTTTTGTTTTCTCAGGACAGGAAAATGAAATAAGATTAGCTAGGGTTTTTTTTTCTAGTTCGGGTTGGGTCTTTCAGTTTCAACATAGGCAAACCAATGACCCGAACCGACCCGTTAGATATCCTTCAGGTTGAGTTGAGTATATCGGGTTCACAGGTTGGGTCAGACTTGCTTACAATGCCACACAAGATAATAAATCAAAAATAATAATATTTTATTGAAAAATACAACTATCACAATATTTAATGCATCAATACTATTAAATATTACATTTCCAATAAAATATTTTTCAATTTTAATTTATTATCTGCACAACATTACATAAATTAAATAAATCGTTTAAATTAATATGTTTTTAAATTTTAGACCACGTGAGCACGGTTGACGTTATAATTAGACAGATAGACCCAATTATTGTGAGGGCAGAACAAAAACCATTCTGTGTCATTATTATTAAACCAAATTAAATTTGTTTGAGTTCTCAATTTTGGAAAGAGATCGAACTTTTAATTTAATTTTTTAGATTTTTATGTATATATATTTCACCTTATATAATATATTTCGTAAGTTAATTTTCGACCACAGTACAGAAAAGCTCTTTCAAAAATTTCATTTCACCATTCAATTTTACATTTTTTTTTTCGTGTAAACCATAGATCGGTATCCCCTATTATCCTATTTGGGGTTTAGTTACTGTTAAGACTTCTCACCCATCCTGAAGAATGTGTTTAGTCGGGATTGAACTTGGGAGCTCTTCCCACAATCTCAGCCTACATTGCCAACTGAGCCACAACCTTTACACAACTCGTATGTATATATGTGAGAGATCCGCGCATGAGATTGAGAACTATGTTTTTACCCTAATATATTAGCTAGTATTATTTAAATATATGTAAATGTGATGGAAAATTATTTTAAAGATTGTAAAATAATGGGTTAGTGTTAGGGGTGGCAATAAGCCAGGCCGCCGACAGGGGCCTATGGCCTGACCTAATTAAAGCCTAGTGTGGCCTAGCCTATTTAATAAAAAGATCAGGTTTAAGCATTTTAAAAAACCTATTTAAATAAAGAGGTTAGACTTAGGCCAACTCATAAGCCTACAAAGCCTGATAGGCCGACCTATTTATATTTAAAAATTAGTAAATATATTAAAATTATATAAATATTAATTACTTATAACTTATAAGTTATAACGAATTTAAATACGCTTAATATTATTATATTAGTATATATCTATAATTTATAAATTTCTTTTATATTTTATTTGTTTGTATTGGTTTGGGTTAAGGATTTTGTAGGCCCAATATCATGTATTTTAGTATTGAGTATTGACTAAGATGTTAGATAATAAAAATCAGGATACACGCAGTTTTTGGGCTTAGAAATCGATTTATTGTCCCTTTTCATATAAAGACCTTTAAATAGGCTAACAGGCCAGACCAAGTATTTAAAAAGGTCAGGCCTAAAAAAAAGCCTATCATAGGTAATAAATCAGGCTTAGGCCTTGAATTTATAAAATAGGTCAGGCCTATTTAATCAAAGCCTAGTCTGGCCTAGCCTATTCCCACCCCTAGTTAGTGTTGTAAATTATAGAAGTATAGATAGAATATTAAACCAAAATTAAGTATATAATAGTCTATTATATGATGAAGTAAAAATGAACATTAATATTTAAATAAATAAAAATGAACAACTTAGCCAAGGTTACAAGTTTTTCCTATCCATTTCATTCCTGGTCGTTCAACCAGCCTCAGTTTCGTAGTTTGATTCTGTTTACTGTTATGCTTGTGATTGCTTTATGGCTAGGGATTTAATTCTTATGTCAATTAGGAGGTCTTTGATTGCTTTATGGCTAGGGATTTAATTCCTACGGTGTTTTTTGTAAATGGGGTGCAAGACTTCATTTTGTAGTTCTCCTTTGGTGTGTTCGTTCTTGGGCCTTGACTTTGTAGTATGGGTTGGGGTAACCCTGGACTCCATTTTTAATATTATTTTGCTTATAAAAAAATAACATTAATATTCAATTAAATATATTACTTTTTGTTTTGTTTGTTAAAAAAATAGAATGATAGGAAAAGTTACAAAATTGAAAGAATAGGCAATTTGAAAATACAAATGATGCAGATTAATTTGTATGAAAAATTAATCTTTTTTAGATTTAATTTAAATGTGAATATGTCAATTAAGTAAATTTTAACATAAATCTTGTTTAAATTACTATCAATTAAAATTAATTTTCAATAAATATTGAATTAAAATCATAATAACAAATATTCATTCATTGATTTGTTAAATGTTAATTATATCTTCATTGAATTTAAGTCCACATTTAGAACTCCATCCTTGATTACAATGTTAATTAAATTTATTAATATTATAAAACCTATTAATCATTTTAAAGTCTTTCATGATACAACTCTCTAAATGGCTCTCATATTTACTTATATCAACAATACTGTTTTGAAAACGATTAATTAAAAATTTCATATTCATATCATACGTGTATCGATGATTCGAGACTCAGGAAATCTAGAGCAAGTTAACAACACTGATAAGATAATCTATACATACATATAATCATTCCATCCCAGTGTGGTATTGTCACCATTCTTATTATCAACAGCAAAAAACCGCCCACAAGAATCCCTATGTATGATTCGAACCGAGCTTTTGGTTCAAGACAAATAAAACAAGCAACTATTATCAGACAATGCCACAATATTTTTTTATCCATATCCTTGCTTTCCAAGCACATTAAAAAAATACTCAACCCCATTCGCCAAGCTCTATATATTCTCATATATATGAATCTTATAAGATTTTTTTTTAAAAAATATAATATCATTTTAAATTTAAAATTTTTATCAATTATATAATTACTCCGATTTTTAATAAAAACAAAAGCTAATTAATTCACGCCAGTTAATTAGAATATTAGTTAATCTCATTATAAATTTTCTTAGACTCGCATAAAAGTAAATTACATTTCCTAAAATATCATTCTTAATATTTAGTGTATACAATATATTGTTTAAGCATATTACTCCGGTTTTGAATAGGGTGTTCATATTCAATCCAATCCAATGCAAACCGCAAAATCGAACCGAAAAATCGAAAACCGAAATCCAAAAAACCGCAAAAAACAGAAATTTTTTATTGGATTAGATTGGTTTTCGGATCCTATGTTGAAAACCAATCCAATCTAATTCAAACCGAACTTATATATACATATATTATTACTTACAAAATAATCACATATTTATACTTGTATACATATATATTGATAAAAATACTTATACTAATATATTTTTTATGATTTTATTATCTAATATAATATTAATATTTCTAAAAATACATCAATATAAAATTAGTTTTAAATTAATTTTCATGTCTCATGTCATTCTTTTTATATAATTTTATATTAATTTTAATAAATATAAGTTCTAATAAGAAAATGTTTACTGTTACTTTCATTATTTTATCAATTTTATCAAATATTTATTGTCGCTTTAAAAAATTGAAAACGATCCAATCCAATTTAAATTGGATCGGATTTGAAAAAATATCAAAGCCGATCGGATGATGAAATGATAAAACCTCAATGATCGGGTCGGGTGGTTTTTTTTTTGCCTCAAAACTGATCCAAACCGAACCGCGAACACCCCTAGTTTTGAATATAAACAAAAATTAACTAATTCCCACTAACTATGAATATTAGTTTTTTTTGTACAAAAGGAGGCACAGAGGTCAGAAAGCTACAAAGCAGTCACTCTGGGAACAACACTCCCATTCAAATCATTCCTAAGGCTAACAAAATCAAAAGGAGGAGGTCGCATAAAAACCTAAACATCAAAATTACACTAGTGCAAAAAGGGTCTTTTACGACGGTTAAAATAGGCCTTTTACGACGGTTGGAAGAACCGTCGTGGATCCAGGCGTCGTAAAAAACTGGAATTTTGATGACGTTTCACAACCGTCGTTATAAGTCAGAAACAACGACGGTTAAAGTTAGAACCGTCGTTGTATGTACAGGAAACAACGACGGTTCACATAGGAACCGTCGTTATAAGTCAGAAACAACGACGGTTTCCTGGACATACAACGACGGTTCCAACTTTAACCGTCGTTGTATGTCCTATTTTTACAACAAAAAATCTGTAGCTACTCCGTAGCTAATCTGCAGCTAAATGATATTAAAATTTTATTCCGCATCAATTTAAAACATTAAATTTGAATTTAATAATTCTTTGAAAAGTAAATAAGCATTCAATGTATGATGAATACCATTTCTACCTTTTCACGTCTTTGAGCTTTTACAGAAACAAAAAACTTCATGAAATAACACTATTTCTAAATAGAGAGCCACAACCATCAATGTCATGACCCACCACCGGAACAAAGTATAATCAACCTCATAGTAATGTTGATATCTGATTTTATTTCAAAAAGAATCACATGTATTAATTCAACTTTTCATTTACAAGTTAATATACTAATTTAAAGCCTAGTTTTTATTGAAAAAATATCAGGACATATAAATAAAAGTATTAAAAAAAGGTTTGGTCCCTTGTCGTTTCAGCATAAAAGTAACATGAATAAAAGAGTTAGGCCATTTTAAAAACATTAAACGTTGTATTGTAAAAATTGAAACTTAGCCTAAACTAAACTAATGTATATGATTTAAATAATAAGCATAAAGAGATAAACATGTGAGACAGAGGTTTCGACTTGGTGGGTGAGAATAGCATACTTAAAATATAATCTGAAATTGTATTTTATATATATACATAAGCAGATTACTTTAATCATTAACATAATTATATATATAGCTCAATTGTGATTGTGTGCTAGCTAGAATAGTGTGATGAAATCAATTAATTAACTAGCAGAGTTTGTAAATTTAATTAATCTTGAGGTGCAAAAGGGAGAGTCAAATCAAGTGACTTTACCTCGGTGGAGGTAATAAGTAATAACCTGTTTGATATTTGCATGTTTTGAAAGAGCTTCCACACTCTTCTTTGCTCATGTTGAATAGGATATACTCTTCTGTCAGACGGTGCACCTACACACACACACATATATATATGTATGCATATAATTACCGCTAAAAGAAAACAGAAGAAATTAAGTAGTGGAAATATATATATTGAAATTAGTTACAAGATATAAATGTTTGTAATATTTGGTCAAATAAATGAGACCAAATAAAGGTTTAAATTAAAGGTCAAGCAAATTAAAACTTACCAGGTATAAACAACAGTCATCCATGGCTTTTATTTTGATTCTTTGAGCGAGTGTGTGAGGCTTGTACATTAGAAGGTGGCTGCTAATCTCCTTATATTGCTATATATATCAAGCAAACATTCATAATTGATATCTTTTGGTTACAAACCCAAATAAAATTTAAACGTATAAAACAAACAACCAGTAAATAATAGAAAGGATTAAAGTGTCCCTAATGCAGAAGACAAGCCTGAAGTTCAATGCACACACAAGCAATATCATGAAAGTGCCGTTGAAAAAAAAAACCAACGCTAATTCAGAGAAGTTTCTCAAAATTAATAATATAATTCAATGTGGCAGAGCAGAACAATTAGCCAATCTACAGAAGCACAAGTACCTATTGGTGAAGAACATTCCAGCACAGAAGCTTGCCATACAAAGCAAAAGAGCCCATTTCCTATGTATGACACCTCTTGCACCCAGTTCCACAGCTCCTCCTTTGCTCTTCATAGACATTGTCCTTCTCCTCTTCTTGCTCCTCTCCCCTAACTATAGAAACAGTTTAAAAGGCACAATGAAATCAAACAAACGCATAAAGAGGGAGAGTGTGAATAAAAATGCAAACTTTACAGCTTCTGTGGCACCCAATCATGGTTTTAAAACCCATATATAATGCTAAAAGAAAAGGTCACTGTAATGAAATCATAGTTTTAAAGAAATGATTTCATTGGTACTGTAAAGAAATTACGTACCATTAGCTAGCTAGATAAAGGTATTATGTTAAATATAAAGCAATATTTAAATTAATAAATTTTAGTTCTTTTGTCAATATTTAAAACAAAGTATAATGAATCATGAGTGGGCACATGAAACTAATAAACAGATAAGAAAAGAAACTAGGGTAGGAGCATGGGACATATATTACGAAATCTAAATTTAATTTCCATAATTTGCAACCCCCTTCCAAAAAAAATCCTTAGAACATGGTGACTCTTGAAGCTCAAACAAGGATAGTCTTAATTGCCAATTGCCACCACCGAGGAGATGAAAGAATATAAACAACAAATTATTGCTCTAGCTGAAGGAAGCCAGTGAAGAAGTGAAAATATAGTACTTAATAATAAACCAAATGAATTGACACAAAAAAAAAAAAGCAAACTTATATCAATAAAAAATGAAAAGGCCAAAATTTCCACTTAATTTTTACATATGCATTTGAATAGCAAAAATAAAGAAAGATCACTAAGGCAAGCTAGTCATAGCCCATAATAATCCCTGTTGAGAACTCTTCATGCATACAGTGATGTGTCATAAAGTGCACTCAATACAGAACCAACCTATTCACAACAAATAAGAGAATAGTTTGCACTGGTCAAATGGACAGTATAGCAGGCACAGTTTCTTAGTACCAGGACACACCAAAACCTCCAAAATCAAAGAAAACCCAGCAAGGGGTATGATTCACTGTACCAGCAATGATAACATACAACGTGAAAAAGAATGTTTTTTGTTCTGCTGAAAATTACAGGTTCACTGAGAAAAAGAAAAGAACTCTTAATTACTTATATAAGGAAGGTGTTACTAGTTGAAGTAACTTAAGTACACACAAAGGGAAAGGAAAAAATCTTTCACAAATTTAGCTACTTGAATATGCACTTCCCAAATAGCTAGGATATATCCTTTATTCCTACAAATTCCCACTCATGGAGACACAAGATTTGTTATCTATCGTATGATTCTGACCCTCCAGAGTCAAGTTTCAACCCATAATTGTTCTTCTGCTATACTATGAAACATACAACAGCAAGTAAAAACCTAAAAGGTTAATCAAACCCAAGATCTGAGCCAGATTGACAACAAAGAACATAAAGAGCAAAGCATAATTTAAATCGAAAATTAGCTAACCGCTTCTTCCCCAATAGTCGCCTCTTTGCAGCAGCCACCGCTTCCAAACCCCATAGTTCCCCTTCAAACCTGTGTTAGACTTACATCCTTTGGTATAAGTGTTAGAAGTTAGAAATATAGAATAGACAAGAAGATAACACGATTTCATTGATTTCATTTTATAATTCATATCAATTCATCAGCAACATTGATTTCGTTCACAAAGCAAGCAAACCTGTGACAAGTCAACAACAACAAGCAAAATTGCAGCCTTTGCCAAGAATTTGGGGCTGTTGAGCAGCTTGCAGATCCTAGGGCACAACTTTTGGAATGCAGCCATCGGAAATCCATGCCGATGCAGCATCATCGCTGCCCACACCGTTGGAACACTCCACCATCTTGGCCATGCAAACTGTGGCACCAGCCTGCACTCCCCTGTTCTGCTCCCTCATTGCCTCAAACAAAGGTTCACGAACAGCGCCACCGGCACCATTGCAACGATCTAGTGGGTTGAGTATCATGGGAATGGTATCCGGAGAGGGTTTGGATGGTTTTCTCGAGGTCCTCAATGACAATCTAGTGGGTGAGGCGGCCATGGACGGAGGGGCACTCACGGAGACGACCAAGAACGGAGGGGCGCGCATTGAACGGAGTCGGCCAACAGACACCGTGGTGGCTAGTTGTTGCAGTGGCGGCGCAGTGCAGAGGAGGAAGAAGGACAGTGGTGGCTCGACAGGCAGAGGAACGACGCGGAAGATGGAGGAAACAGAGGAGGAAGGACGACGGTCGAGAGTGAGGAAGGACGGGGGAGGTGAGAGAGAAATGAGGACGGAGGAAGAGGGGCGGCCGAGGAGAGGAAGACGGCAGCCGTGAGTGGTGGTGGCTGTGGGGAACGGTGGTTGTGGAGACAGAAGACGATCGGAGAAGAAGAAGAGAGAAGAAGTAGAGAGGGAACGGCGCAGCAGAATGAGAGAAGGGACTAGGGTTTCAATATGATATATTAGAATAACAACGACGGTTCTCAGCTTAACCGTCGTAGATTGTCTCTTTTGCTCCTGCACCCTAGGTTTTTACTGTTAACACCCCATCTTTTCAGAACCCACTTTGCTATCTGCACCTCTTTTTTAACTTCCTGCACCATCATATTCTTTTTTTGGTCACTTTTCAACAACGGTCGTAACACAACCGTCGTAAAAACTTTTGCATTTTTCTTTTTTTTTTCATTTTCCTGGGATTTTTAACGACGGTTATAATGGAACCGTCGTTGTTGGTACTTTCAACGACGGTTGTGTTATAACCGTCGTTAAAACCTTGATTTTTTCTTTTTTCTTTTTATTTTTCAGGACTTTTCAACGACAGTTGTGTGGGAACCGTCGTTGTTTGTACTTTCAACGACGGTTCCTTTACAACCGTCGTTGTTTGTTACACATATAATTTCAAAAATGTCACCGCGTCATTTTTAACGACGGTTACAGAATAACCGTCGTGGAATGGCCGTCGTGGAATGTTATTTTGTAGTAGTGTTAGCGGTATGTGGATAATTAGAAATTTTCTTTAACTCATATAAATTGCATTTTCTTAACTATCATTCTTAAAATTTATTATAAAGTGGATAAATAGAAAGAAAATTTAAACTAAACATGGGTATTGTGAGGATAAATTATGCTTTATAAAATCTTGTATATAAATCGAGTGAATAATTAAGCCATGCAATTACACTATATACGAAGTGTACAAATAATTAATCTTCGATCCATAACTCACATATGCGCGCATACAAACTGAAAATCGTTAACATTCTTTTATTAGGTGCATGTCAGGAGTGTTTTCGTATTTGATTTACAAGTCAGACATATATATGTTACAAGGTGAGATGAGTTTTTTTTTTTACGAGTGGCCTAATTGCCGCGAGCAACACACTCTCTAACACATTTTTTATAATGGATTAAAAGTCATAAATTCTACCATATTAGGAGTGAAAATTACATAATTTGACGAGGAATTATGTGAATTTTAATCTATCACAAATAATGTGATGGTGTATTGATAGTAGCACTCCTGTGTATGCTACTCAAATCTGCTTATTTTCAGCATTTCCGAATCCATAACACTATATGCACTAAGACGTCCCCTATGCTTATGACAAAGAAGACGAGCTGGGCTGTGAAGAACTAAAAAAGATAAGGCCTTAGCAGCAATGCTTCTACGAGTACATGGAATGAGATCCATCTCACCCAACACTTTATAGAACAATCAACGTTGCAGGGAAGACAAATAGGGCCATCATTTGTAAACCCATACTCTAATTCTGCTTCATCTAGCAGTGTCTGGAATAGTGGGTGGTTAACAAACTCCATCTTCACAACAAACCTTTGTTTCTGGGGTCCCACATATACTGAAAAGCAACCATGAGGTGCTATTTGACGACCCTTCTCATTCTCATCATAATCATTTTCTGAATAATTAGTACCTTTCAATTGTGACCACTTATTGCCAGTACCACCTCCTAACGACGATCTCCAACGCTCCCACGCCTTTGAAATCACATTTTTCCTCAATTTTCCCCTTACAACTTCCATTGGGATACCAACTCCAATATGCAACTACATATATTTAATTAGAAACTTAGAATTAATGAAAATTAAAGATTTATATATTATTCTATGAGAAATTAAAGAAACACACACCTGAAGATAAATTAATTTGAGTTGGGACCCTTAATAAATAGAAGAGAGAACAAAGAGGCCATGCAATAAGAGGTATTGATTTTGTGAGAAGGAATTAAATTTATATGCATGGGGTATGAATTGAGTATTCTCTATGGGTGGAGAAAACGCAGGCATGAACAGTGCGTCCACAATATACTGAGTCTTTCTAGTTTGGCACTATATATCATTCGTCAATGCCGCAGATTTAGAAAAGAGAGATTAATTTTCAATGAATTTGGCTTTCTGCAATTTTCAAACGGCTGCACAAAATTGTTGACCGTTAAAGTATTGTTATTTTGGTGTAAAATATACATTTGTAAAAATTGAAGGAATAAAAAAAGATGAACCTCTAGTTTTTCAATTATTTTTATAATTAAACTGCAGCAGATTGTAGTTCAGTTCAATCAAAGTCAATGATGCTGACGAGCAAGAGAAGACCACTTCCCTTATTGATATGATACGTTTTTGCTCTTCTCTTTCCGTGTGAGTTTCGGTGAAATTGAAATTCTTCAAAAAGAATATTGTTACCTCAAACAATAGAATTACTAAATTTTACGTGTTAAAATAATAAAAAATATGAGAGATTAATTTTATTAATAAATAAAAAAATTTAAATGATACTTATTAAAGAGAAAAATTCAATATTTTTTTATTATGTTTATTTTTATATTATTATTTATAATTTTTTATATCTACAATTCTTTTAATATTTTTTATCATAATTTTGAAAATTTTAAAATTCTTTATATAAACACATGCTTAAAATGTTTAATTTTTAATAAATAATGTAAAAAAATGATTTATATTTTAAAATAAAATATTTTTATCATTTTTTAATTCCTTTTTATTATTTTTAAGACTTAATTACTTATTTTTTTTGTATAAAGAAACTTCATTGCTTGTTTAGCCACTCATTATTATTAACGTATGATTTTTCAATCATGTAATACTTATTTTCCTCCAATTTAATTACTACTTTTTTTAATTACTCCTCTATCCTAAATTCCCACCTCTTCATGCCACCTAGCAAGAAACCACTCTCTCTACTGTAACTCTTAATTAGAATCCGAGGTCACACAATCTTATTACGACATCCACGATCCCACACCATGAGTTTTTATTATTTCAAAACTCATCAAGTAAAATATTAAATTTCATATAAAATAAAAGAAAATATGAACTTTTTTCTCCTTCAAATTTTTAACTTCACTTCTACAAAATATTTTAAATTCATTAAATTTTGACCAATGTATGGCTAAACTTTTCAAGTCATTTCGTATTCCAAATTTATCCTAATCCTCAATTATTTGAGTAATATAAAAAAATTATAATTTTGAGAAGTTTTGGCTAAAAAAATATTAATAGAAAGACTTGATTTTAAACAATAAAAAATAGTACTAAATTCATGTAAAAATTATTAAAAAATTAAAAGCGCACATTGAATACAGTAAATGGATTCAAAGTATACTAATTAAACCTTCTCTTATTGGGCAAAAAAAAAAATTAAACCTTCTCTTAGAACATGTGGTGTGGGAAATATATAATTATATGTTACAAAATTTAAGAGGATTTACTATTTTATTTTTATTTTCTTTGGAGAGGGCTTACTGCTTTAAGAATTGCTTGGGCGTATAAAGTGTGTACACATTCTTGAGGAAGAAATTATATTAAAGAAGTGTAAATGCAATCTCAAGTAGATCTATTTTCAAATTCAGGCAAGAAAAGACAAAGTTAGTCGGAGGCACAAGTGGGTTTATACAAGTACTACATATTTAGTATTTAAAATAATATAATTAAAATTTCACTAAAAGAACTTTGGATAATTTTTTTTTATCAATTGCATATCTTTGTTAAATGACACAAACTTCTAGAACAAGAAGGAGAACATTATGATTATTTTTGGTTGTATAGATCTAAATCATGCACTTCGAGAGGGACGATTTGTTGATTTGACAACTCCAAGTTTCATTGAGGATAAGAGGAATGAGAAATAGAAACGTTCTAATTATATGAGTTTTATGATCATGAAGTGTGTAATTCCAAACACATTTAGGGGTGTTATGTCTCAAGAGACTAATGCCAAGTTGTTCAGTGAGGAAAATGAAAAGACTTTTGCCAAAAACACATTATTTAGTATTGTTTCAATGAGGTATACAAGACAAATAAGGGGAATACATGCACCATGCATGGAGATGTCTCATCTTGTTTCAAAATTGACGACACTAAAATTAGAGCTATATGAGGACTAGCTCATGCATTCAATTTTGACATCTCTTCTTGTATAATTCAATAAATTTAAGGTGAATTACAATTGTCAAAAGAATAAATGGATTCTTAATAAGCTCATTTAACATTGTGTGCATCAAGAGAAAAGATTGAAACAAGATAAGATTGAAAATGCTCATTTGGCAACTAGCAAGAAACGGAAAAGGGACAGGGAAGCTACAGGTGGTCCATCGCATAAGAATTAAATTGCTTGTTTCTTTTACAAAATTAATAAGGACAACGTGAAGAAAAATTGCCCCAAGTATCATGCTTGATGTGCAAATTAAGAAAGAGACGTTTTTTTTAGCTTTGTTTGTTTTAAGGCTAATTTAACCTCTATGCCAAAACACATTTGGTGCATATTTTCCTCTGCTATTTCTCACATAAATATGTCTATACAGGTTGTCTGAGTTGTCAAAAGCCAACCGACGCAGAAATATATATATATTTATGTTGGTTATGATAAATTGGTTGGAGTTGAAGCAATAGGAACTTTTAGGACGTCATTGTTAAAAATTGATTATTTAGATTTGAAAGAGATATACATTGTACCACCATTTAGATGGAATTTGATTTTTTTATTGGATAAATTTGATTATTCTTGTTCATTTGAAAATAGTAAATTTATTTATGTCAAAATTCGAATCTTATTGGTGTCGGTTCTTTATACACTACAAAAAAATCGGGGGTTTAGCCACGGTTAAAACCGTGGCAAAATGGAGAAAAATCATATCTAAATAAAGTTGCCACGGTTACGTTGACCGTGGTTAAATGAGGCGTCGTAAATTTAGCCACGGTTATTTTAGACGTGGTAACATTACGTTAGCCACAGTTAAAAATTTATTTAGCCAGCCCAGAGTCGTGCCTGAAGTTGACAAGCTGAAGTTGTTCACCATTAAATACTACGTAGTTATCACAATTAGGTTCATTCTTGGCAACATTATATCTAAAATTCATAAAAAGCTTATGATTCTCAAGATGTGAAAACCTTGAATCCTCATCAAAAGCACAGGTCATGTCTTAACCCAAACAAAAAAGCACAGGTTACTTCACCAGCATCGTTGCAGGTTGAAGTTCTTTCCTATTCAATCCAAAATTTCTCTTGCCTTTGTTAACATCATCATCTCCAAGGTTATTCACTATAGAACTACACTCTAGTTCTCCACACCGTTCAGGAAAGCTACATTTCACAAGAGCATCCTTGCAAGAAATGACAAATTAATATAGAGCTCTAATGGCACATCCCCTATGCGCTGGTGTGAGGTTTCACATACCTCATCACCAGTTGATGCCATTTTAAAAACAAAATTCTTAAATAAGTGACATAAACCCCCTCCCCAAATTAAGCATAAATAAACATGGCCATGCTACCTTAAAGGATTTTTAGTCACTTGAATCAATAGCCTCTGCAGTATAAGCCGATATCTCTTTCAATGAAAACATTTAACATCTGGACCATTAAACAAAGAATCAGAAAAAATACAACTTTTCTAATAAACAAATAGAAAGAAACTACTCAATATCCAAAAGCAACAAACAACATTTTGGGGTTACCTGATTCCATTAGGAGAGGTGGAGAATCTTAGTACGATGAAGTTTGGGGGTGGGTTGAGCGGCAGAGAGGATAGGGTAATCGACGGGGAGGAGGAGCTTGGTCTCGTTGTGGTTGGAAAGTGCTTGGAAGGTCGGCGGCGAGTAGGCATCGACCAAGACGGTGGGAAGCGAACCCTAAGGGAGAGGGTCCAACCATCGTTATTGTTCTCAATCCATGGATTTCTCTCCCAAAACCTCGAAGTGATATCTTCTTCTCCTTATTTTTCTTTGCGGTTCCCGGGGTTAGATTTGGGTTCTAGCCATGGATTTATGACAAGCTGTTGTGATTAATAAGGTAGTAGAAGGAGAAAAGATGGTATGAAGGTTGGAGGAAATGAGTCGGTGATGATGGTAGGGTTAGGTTGGGGTTATTGCCTTTTGGATTTGTGGGGAAAAAACAGAACAAACCAAAGACAGGGAAAATTGTGGAGGGAGCTAAAAAGGAACTTCGCGGGCACTTTTGCTACGGTGGCCCAGTAGCAAATTTGGGTCTTTCTTAAAATTTTGCTACGGCTAAACAAAACCGTGGCTAAACGCCGCATTTCTTGTAGTGATATTTACATGTTAACCTATATTTACTTGATATCGTTGCTTCATTTAATGAAACCTTGCATTTAAGTTCACGTGGCACAAACTAACCAATGAGAATTTCACAATTTAGGTTATATATCTAAACAAAAATTGAAAAACTTATGTTATCACATGTGGTGGCCATCCTTGACCACCCTCCAACCAAAATCCCAATTTAGAATGTGTTTTGTGCCTTAATTAGATGGAGGGGTCAATTTTTTAAAATAGATAATTCATATTGTTTCAATGCATGTAAATCAACAATTTTTTTTTTCTTTTAAAAGAACAAGTAGATCGATCAGATTAATCTATAAAAAACCAGTCATTTTCCCTTGTGTAATACACAAGTACACTAAATGGCACCGTAAAAGATATACATATTTTGAAAATTGAAACCAGAAACATTGTATGAACTGAGGGGTTTTGATAGCATGTATGATAACTTTAAATTTCAATGGTGAGACGTTTTGGTAGTATGTATGAGATGATGACTTTAAATGGACGATTCTACGGTGGAAGTTCGGAAGATTTTTCTAGTTTTTCTTTTTTGGTCAATAGAAGATTTTCTAGTTATAAAACCAATATGGGCTTGTACCCCTGTGGTACTCTGGGCTTAGTGTGCTGCTGTGTTGTACTCATGTTCAGCATGCTAGCTATTAGAGGCCCAATATTGCCATTAGCAATTAGCATTAATTCTAGGAGTCCAATTCTTCAAAACCGTTGATGAAATTGACAAAGATACGTGAAAGCTTTTGCGAAATGGGGTAGGAAATTCGCTGCACTGCAAATTATCTTTAAGAAGGAAGTGTTAGCGGTAGCACGAATGTCAATAAAGGAAAAAGACACATGATTAACAACTATTCCTTTGTAATCAATCGTTTTGAAAAAGCATATTCTTGTTGCCATTTCTCTTGATTGTATGTGGTTTTGCACTTGGGGCCCGGGGGATTCTAGTTGAGGTTCACTGTGTCACTTGAAATGGAGGCAACTATATTGTGGAAGTCACTTTCATGTCTTCTGTAGGTTTCAGGTTTGGACGGTGAGCCCTCCTTTCTTCCAACCAA